>JAOEJI010669592.1:0-14735 GCA_025448255.1 Umimayanthus chanpuru
TTGCTTCGTCCTCCACTGACCTTTGCCATGTGTTTCTTGGTCTTCCTCTCCTTCTTTTCCCTGCTGGGTTCCAGCTCTGGGCGTGTCTAGCACAGTACGCAAAATCGAATTTCCGTTTGACGGAAACGCGGGAAACGTACGACCTTTTTTTTCAAAAAACTGAAGTCTTGAACACCAGATTGGTTTTCTTCTTCAGTTTCCTTTCTGATTGCCCGAAAAACGATGGAAACAGATAATAATCGCCAAAATTTATTAAAATGAAACAAATTTCCGAAAAGGGTGGTACGTTTCCCGCGTTTCCGTCAACGGAAATTCGATTTTTCGTGCTGTGAATTGTTATATTCGTGACTGGTTTTCTAAGGGTGTGTCCTATCCATCGCCATTTCCTTCTTCTTATGATGTCACTCACTGGTTCTTGTTGTGATCTTCTCCACAATTCCACGTTGGTAACTTATCGATAATAGTATCAACGCTACTTATTAACATTTTAGAGACTGTAAACAACAGGAGGTGACATATAAGAGCATATTGATGAGCTAGTGGACCTCACAAAATCAGTTAATTTACATGATATAGGTAGTAAGCCTTATTTGGTGTCCGGTCGTACATTAGATTATGTTCTAAATAATCAGAAAACTGTGACAGATGTCCCGAAAAGCAATTATTGCTTCCTTTTTGAGAAATCTCAAGACTGGTGTTGTCATAGCTATAAAGAAAACGAAACAGTGAAAAAAAATGCATAAGTGTACTTGTGTCTAGCTTCACCGCCAGTGATGTGCAAAAAGTGTTTAGGGTGCTCATCTAGATTGTTGCTTCATTGTCTGCTGGTTCGCGATTGTGCTTAGAAAACTTCAAGCTCGTTTTCCTAATCAGGAACAGTCCCAAACGAACGCACCTTTAGTTTGCACTCGGAACTAGGTACACGGTATGACAGAAAGAAAATGCCAACTAAACTCACAACATGTAACTGTCAGCGAAAGTACATCTTTATCAAATACCTTAAAGAATACTCTAATTGATGCAACGCTACTTCCGATATTGAATAATATTAGAAGTTACCACGGATAATTTAAGTGCTGTTGAGACTTTATCCCCCCTCACCCGTGACATGCAAAGCACATGGCAGTTGACTTCAAATTTAAATTTAGACGCAAAATTCAGGAAATTCATTGGTTTTATTAAGCTCAAGCGAACTACGACAAGTACATATGATACAGTTTTGCATACACCAATCAAAGAGGTCATGAGGTACTAGGCTTTTCTCCTTTTCTGGTCATCCATTTTTAAGGGCTTTTAAAAATACATGCATAACAATCTGAAGTATGACGAATATTTCCTGTGAAGCCATCAACAGCTTTTAGGCTGTGGTCACATTTGAACCCCAGAGTCATACCTAGCGCGATTTTTCGGAACATTTACTTTCTTTGTGCTTGACTGAACGCGCGTCAACAAATGACGAGCTGTAATTAGAGTGTCAGATGTTAAATATAGACAAGAGGCTATGACATAGCCTGACTCGGGCCGAGCTGCCGCACACTTGAAAGTCCGTAAATAAATAACCTTACTTTCAGTTAGCTAGATAATCTCATACACAGCTACTATTTTAACATCTAATTACGCACTATTGCAAGACAACAGCACCTAGTTACTGTCCCAGACATGAAAGCTTGCTGAGTATGTATTCCCCATTAACACCTGTCAAAACAACTTAACAAGTAAATTTGTACCAAAGATATGAAAATAATCAAGACTTGTAAATACTCGGCGAAGTTTTATCTTGAATCTCAGCTGAGTCTGACTCACGATATTTTAAGCAGAAAAAAGTAAATCTTAACTCTCTGGACGGAAACGTTAGTATTTCAAATAATTAATCACCTCGAATAGGCACTCCCGACTCCTCTTCGAGTCCATTAATTCTTAAAGACGAGGTCCCGTTATAAAAAGGGTGGCTCAGGGGTTTCACATGTTCAGTTGTCATTTAACCGTCGTCGAGTCAACATCTTATTTTACGCTTCACCGATTTCTTACTTGTTGCTCACAGCGCGAAATTCAAAATGAAATATCTAAATTCTGAGTTCTAAGTTTCATTACCTCCATTTTAGCTTTTGCAAGTGACAAGAGGGTGCAAAAAAGTAATAAAAATATTTATAGTAATAATGATACAATGATAATAAATATTGTCTTGTGCAGTTGTAAGTTTTTAATACTGTAATGTGCAAGCGAATGTAAAATAGCGAAGTTGGAACTGTCAAGATAGCCAAATGTTACAAAACCACGCTAAGTAGTCATTATCCAATCACTATCTTTGCACTATGTGTTTATTTCTTAAAATACGAAACCCCACTTTTTAGAATTCATTTATTTAGAACGAGAAGACTCATACACACGTCAAGTTTCTCGTGGTTGCAAAATTTGGAGCTTTGAGGCGTGCTTAAATACAGAATGCGGCAGAGTGTTTAGTCAAGGAAACATGCTACTGAAATAGTCAGTTATGACAGTTATGTTTGATGTCATCACACTGTTATTTAAATAAAAGTAAAGTAACAATTTATTGAAGGGGAAAAGTTCTTCATTTAATAACATGCTATGTGTCCCTCAACACAACGCCTGGATTACCGTACAGTTTTCGAGAAATGTGTGGGTTATTAGCAGACATGCCCATAAGTGGTACAAAGCTGCATTTACTTATAACATTTCGAAGGAAAACACACAAGTATTGAAATGCGTGTTCGGATTTGAATTCCTACTTTGACATCTATATTAATTTTAAAAATAATATCTGGACACACAAGCTGTGCCAAGCACCATTACTTCACAACTCATTATTAAGCGATATTGCAAGACAAGAGGCGAAGAGCACCCTTAATACAGTATCTACTTTGACATTAAAAATTGCTGAGTAAGCATTTCCCATTAAAATCTTCACATCAAAACAAGTAGATACCAGTGTGTCGATATCTATGCGAAAATATTTAAGATTTGTAAATACTCACACAAGTTCCAGATCGAAGGCCTCATCAGAATCTGACCGGCAATCGAACACAAAATCCACAGTGCAGTGTGTTCAAATCTTGTATTTCGAATCAAATCCTGTATTTCATTAGAATGTCGTCGAATTTAATAGCCGAGTTATTGATATTCAGTTACAAATTGCACAAATACTGTTCAAGAAACCATTTTCCTTAGAAGTTGTCAACTTGAGCGCTTGTTCTCTGTGCTTATGTCCCACATGTTGTCGGTCAAACTTGTTCAATTTCCGACGTATTAAAGCAAACAATCTAAGTACCGCGCCGGATCGACCATGATAGTTCCATTCAACTCGTTATTTTGTGTTGTAAACAAAAATTCTTGAAAGCGAAGTACTAGCTGTTTTTAAAACTTTCTGAAATGCCTTTCTTTACGTATACTGTAAACTCTTTCAGCTGTTCAAAGCTGCATGGAGAAGTCTTGTCGGCCATCTTTGTTTCGCTTAGAGTTCAAATGATCTCGCATATACCAAGTACGAACACAATCTCGACGCGAAGAATACAAACAAGATCGGAGCCCAAACCTTAACTCGGTGCTTCCCGGCCCGAGTAATAAACATGTCATTCAAAATCGGAGAATGCGAGAATAAATAATCATTCACATGGACGAACTCGAGAAACAAACGTTTCCTTTTTCATCATATTCTTAATTCTTGCGACTCAGTTCGTTAAGGGAAAAACGAAATTTGCGAAGGAGACGTATTCTAAGGTTTGCTATACTGGACAGAATGTAGATTCGTAGGCGACAGCAAATTTCTCTGTTGCCAGCTTTAGTAATAAGAATGCAGTATCTCGTTAAGTAAATCTGACTGACAGATCTGTCACGGTTTGTTTGCATAGCATGCTCCAAGCGTGGTTTCGACCTTACTTGAAACAGACGTCGGCTCGTTTAAAGTTTTGAACGTGCGTCGGGTGCTGGAGCTTTGTCTAAAATCAAAGATCACACTGAAAGTACACTTTAAGCAGACGGTAGCTATGGCAATAATGAAAGTATACTTTCGCTGGGCCAAGTGTGACCAAGGCCTTAATCTCCAAATCTGATTTGTCAAGCACTACCACACCTGGAAGAAAAAACAAATTATATGAATTAATTTTGGTAGGCATAGTTTTCTCGTAAAATGCAGATTCATTGTTCACAAATTATTCGGAGCTGATTGAAAGCAGGACTTACGTTACCTACCAGCAAGACTTGGCTGATCAGTAATTTGCTGGCAGTACGTCAGCTGAAGGTCCATATTTCTATTTCACCTTGTACTGCAGCGTTCCCTTTGTTTTAGTTTCTCAATGACTTGCAAGTCGCTAGCGATAAAAGCAGTTCTAAGCTTGTTTTTTAGTTCTCACCATAAATGACATAAATGACATGTATATACTCATGTTTTCGCTACGGGAAGAAAATAGAGCTCCTAAATGAAGGATAAGTTTTGTATAAATAATAGCAATACTTACCGAGCTTTAATGTTTTGAGAAACTCCTTGCCGACCTGATGGGGGACGCGACCCATCGAACCGATGCGCGTACCTTATCACGAGAATAAAGTTGCTGCCGAGCGACGTGGTAAAAATCTCCGATGTGCGGAGTGTTCAGTTGACTCTTTAAGTTACAAATAAAATAAACTGCCTTCTTATCCAACTGCCAAACCACGCACGTGATAAAAATCTGATATGTTCTCCGAGTTCTACCGAGATGTAGAGAAAGTGCCCTCGGCGACGCACGTGGTTTAAAACTCTCTGATGTGCTGGGTGGACAGACGTCAGGGCCACAGATGCTGAAACCCGGAACGAATCCAACCGAGAAATTTTATGCTTACTGCCGAATAAGCCAGTTCGACATTTCAGAAATCCATGCGCACGTCGGGATAAAATGTAAAATTCATGAAACTTAAACAAAGGAACGCAATTAAGCGGAGTATCGTTCCTTTGTTAAGTCCCATGAATATTTCACTTTATCCCGACGCGCGCATGCATTTCTGAAATGTCGAACTGGCTTATACTGTTGCAATAAATTAAATACTATGAATATTTTTGGTGGACTGTTAAAATACAATATTTTGAGTGATTGACGTGCGGCAGAACAAACTTCAAGTTGGTATGCCGAGATAGGAAAGTTGTTCCACGGCCACACAGGGAAGAGGGATAGCGTGATTGTAAGCATTGACAGAGGGTCCGGATGGGGTTAACTGATAGCTGATATTCGCCCATAATTTGGTTTTTAACTGATAGTAGATATTTGTAAATCTTTAACAAAAGGCATTTTCAACTTTGTTGTTTTTAGTTCAAGAGCTCGAAAAAAAATCAAACAAAATTGAAAAACAGTGTGATCAGTATAGCTGTCGGACCTGCCGTTTGATTCCACACTTTTGATTCCCGCGGTTTCTGGAGACCGCTTTGGCGCGGCCGCTTTATAGAGACTGAGGCAATTCTCCCCACAACTCTTCGCGCGCCCCACCATGCACCATTCCAGATGCTGTAGTTGTGTCAGTTCGACCTGCGAAAACGTATTTAGATTTTTATTGTCTGGCTTGTTTTTTTGCCTCTCTTTGCCAGATTACTACTGGTCAATCAAAGCAAGGGACGAAAAGCTCGGTCGATTCCCGGTAAAAATTTCAATTTGCCATATCTTACGAAATAATTGAGCTTTTGTCAAAATTTTTTTTGGTTTGAAGCTCTTTTCCGATAAAATATTACCATTTCTTCACAAAAAAAGGGCGTTAGACGCATTTCAAAGTGTTCAGTAACCTAGCTGAGCCAAGCTTGCTGTTTACAGTATAACTGAAGTAGTTGTTTTAAGCCGGTAGTGGCCTCCAACGTCACAAAGTCTGGCTCAGGACAACCTAGCTAATGGGTTTAGTAAGTGCAGATGGTTATCCATATTGTTAAACAGTTTCAGTAAATGCTCTGAAAAAGGTTCGGTTTATCAGCTTCTCGCAAGTACTAAAACATCTGTTTTACATTTATATATTATGGAAATGATTTAAGCAAAGACCAATTGCCATCTAGTACGTGTTGCATAATCATGCATAGCATGTCAGCCCAACGTCATATACAGCTATTTCAAAAAAGGTTGTCATAGTCAATAGCCGATACTGGAACCGAAAGGAACTTTGGGTACAGTCATACTAAGTGATATAACACGCTAGTGAAGGTTGTTACTGTATGGCGATAGCATTATGATGAACCTCAACTCTATATTATGCACTGCTAATAATAATAAAATTATTTGTGCTGCTTGAACCCCACAGTTCCTTTCGGTTCCAGTATCGGCTATTTACTATGACAACCTTTTTTGAAACAGCTGTATACTCTAAAAGTCATTACCGCAGCAAATGAGAACAATTTGACAAACATTGTTTTGTCTCGAGCCAAGCCTATGTTTTAACTTCTAGTGTTTCTTCTCGCTGAGGTATGTTTTTCCGAATTTTCTTTATGTTATGATTACTACTAGTAATTTAGGTTAATTTGCTGTATAACTACTAAAATCTCTCTAAAGCAGCGACCGACACCACGAATCATTGTCGTTATATGTTAAGGACTGTCCGCAAACTAATAATACAGGATGCAATGATGATGCAAAATATACCCAGTTTTGAATGACACTTTTTTTAATAGAACCTTTTTGTAAGAACGTGAGGCTGGAAAATGCCCAAAATTTGAGAACATGCTAAGAACAAACTACGAAGATACTGTTTCTCGGCTGATATTCGTCAGTGCAACATCGCCTATAATGTTGTGCAGGTACAGCTTTGTTCTAAATCATTTTTATTTATTATTATGTTGCTCTCTTGCTGGACATGGCAGCGGCTAATTAGTAAAGTGTATGTATGCTTCCGTTGGTTAGTGCGAATGAAAAATAAAAAGTGTTACTCAATACTAACAGTTATGTTTAAGAACATTTTAAGAACATTTGAGGCTGAAATACTCAAAATATTTAAGAACATTTCGGCCTCAGCCCAAAAATTAGACGTTCCTACAAAAAGAGTGCAATTGAAATCGAATCTGCAATCACTCCAGTAATTAGTTATGAGGCTGTTTTCCAGATCCGAAAGGAGGTAGGATTTGTAGTACTTTTAGGTAGAATGCTGCAAATCGGCCTCGTAGCGCAAGAGGTTGTGTTTGACTGACCAGCCGTGACAGCATCGGATAGCAAGGCAAAACAACGCATCCTTTGCACTATTTCCCTTTTGGTTTCATCAAGTCAATCGACACGATAACAACAAATTTAAAAGTTAAAACCGCGAAGTTAAAGTCGTTTGGAATAGCAGTGCTCTCGCTAGCTTGGGATGGAACTTGAATCTATCTACCGGAAGCTGCGCGAAGCTAAAGAAACACGCAAAGGATGCTGGATCTCTGATACAGACGTTTACATGGTGTCGTGACCAACTGAACAATCAATGCATCAGTGATCTTGAATAAGTTCGCGTAATTCGAAATGAAATATTATATTAACACTAACAATATTTAACAGGAGCGCTGTTCAAAAAGGCAATAAATTGATAGTACTAGCAACGACGAAACTGCATGGTAATAACATATTAGAAATAATCCTTTTAAGTAGCTATAAAAAGCCGTCTAACGTAACATTTTGGAAGTAAACCCTCCCTAAACATTTGTTCACTATTGTAAAATTCCTTATGAAGTCTTAATAAAATTAAAAAACTCCTTTTAAGCTAAAATAAGCCCCCTCCCACCCCAAAGGTCGGCCGAAATCCTCCCCTAGCTTCACGTTCTGATCCTGCTTTTCCACATTAGGTTAGAGTTTTAGTTAGAGTTACTTCTTCACTAAGAAAATGTGTCTGCTATAGAAACCGAAGTGTCCGCTGACAAACAAAAAGACTGACCTTTTAAACTATAATGCAGTTTCAAAAATCGTAGGCGTATGCAAAGGGCTTGAGAAAACACGAAAAAAATTGTGGGTGCCCTGAATTCAACGCTGCGTGCCATCCATGAAAAAAGATCTGTCCCAATTCGGTTTCTAGTAAGTCGCGCTTTAGCCTCCGGCCATAGTCAAACCCTCTCTCGTCTGATGATCTGTTTCAGCTTCAAGCTGAGTTTCTAAAGCTCTTATTTACCTTTTGATCGATCGAGATTTAGACAAAAAAAAACAATAAAACTATCAGTTTCACAGTTTGCTGGTTATTAAATATTAAACCGTTTCCCTTTCGTACTTGTATGTACTTGTTGAACTAAGTAAGGCTCAGTCGACGAAGGTTGAAAGACTTGCCCGTTGTAAGAGGAACTGGGTGTTTGAAATAACAAAGTACAATTTTGTCTCGGTGGTAAGTGAATAAACATTTCACAGAAACTCAAATCGAACAACTCCAAACTAAACTAAACTAAAGTTTAGCGCAACTCTGTGTTGTGAAAGCCGAGACGAGTATTCAACATTTTTTCACAACATACCACACAAACTTGGATGTACTGTGTGTACATAAACACAAAATTTGAGACTCGTGATAAATAACATGAGCTTTTCAGTAGATTTTGTTGACGCTAGAATAGTGAACACTTATCAGGTACATTTACTTCTTAATATCGTATCATCGACTTTACTCTTTTCGTTGGACTGAATTTTCGGAATTATTCCGGTTAGCGCGTCTCAGGCCTTCTTCCCACCCACTGCGCGCAGGTCGAAGAGCTGAATACGAGTTTATTAGTTTATAGCAAAAGTTATTCTAAATCTGAACTGAAGATTCCAAACTAATCATGTTTAAAAAAATCGATACAAAACAATGATACAAATTTTACACTTGATCCCACATAATTCCTTGTAACGGTAAAATTCATTCACTTTCCAAAATCTTGACGCTGGGACTAGATTTCCGTATTTAGCTCGAGGTAGTGCCGAAAATGTATCTGATTAACTATAGTGTGAAATGACGATAAAAGATAATTAGAAATTTACATAATGGAACAAGAATAAAATTCAGAGCATTTCCTGGTTGTGCGAGTTGTAAATACGAACAAAAAGAGGAAAATTTATTGGTGCAAAATTCTTGCTACAACCAAAGGTAAGTCCACTATTTCGAGCTTACTTCTGCTTGTAGCCCACTTATCTCATTTTCTAAGACTCATTTTAATTCGCAAAGACGGTTTGGTTCAGCCAACATCCTGAAAGTTTTCCGAGTTGAACTCGAAACTGTTTCTACCAAACTCCCGATCCTTTAGGTTTTCAAATGATTTTTGGTCCTTCTATTTTTTTAAAAAGGAACTCGTTTTAAAACGGAAGTGGAACCTAGCTAAAATAAATCGGAAAGCAAGAAAGAAGAAGAAAAACAAGAGTTGTAGCTGTGCGTAGCTGTATGCGTCATTTCCAGATTGAATAGACCATTGCACGGTTTCGGTCGCCATCTTGGATGTATGGGATTTTGTTCAACTTTCAACGCTGATAACTCCGCAATTATACATCGGAATTTGACAATAAAGATGTTTTTTGAAAGGTACTGGCATGGGGATTATGTAGTCAAAATAGAAAGAATAGATTACGTCTAAAACGTTTGTAATCAAAACTTCAAAACTCCATATAAACTCTTGAATCAAAATTTCAGGATTTGTATGGAGTTTTAAAATATTAACTACAATGGTTGTAACATTAAATTCTTCTCCTTGTTTTGAAGATATAATTTCCATATCATTACCTTTTTAAAGACATTTTTTTAGTCCAATTCCGACGTGTAATTGTGGAGTTATAAGGGTCGATAGTTGAAGAATTTTCTATACATTTGCTGTAATTCTTGCCGCGATTGCCCCACATCCAAGATTGCGATGGAAACCGTGCATTGGTCTGTTTATGCCTACCTTACCCCGACATCACCTTGGCATAGACAAATTGTGAGACCTCCAGATGAATCCTTGTCTAACAAACTTTTCCCTTTCAGACTCGTGGAAATCCTGCAGGATGTTAGCAGCTTTACTCCTACAATTTATACTGTCCGCAGGAACTACGACCAAGAACGCACTTGGTGAGTGTGAAGCAACACTGATTTTCAAAGTCGCAGCTCATTTCCATGCGCGCTTTTAATGCAAAACAACCACAAAAAACTCATCGTACCATGCATTACTCGCAATTAAATGCTGAAGAGAGATATTTAGGATTGTTTTACGCGTGTATCGACAAAATTCTTATTTATTTGACAAAACACAAGCGAACTAATCATTAATATCACGCGTCGTCATTTGATTATACTTCAATGTAACGAGGAAACGATTTACTTTCAGTGAAAAACCGTTTCAGTTACCTGAATACGGAATAAAGTATAATTTCACATGTAAAAATACAGATTGACGAGGACATTCCCGGATAAAAGTCCTTCACTGTATTAAAAGCCGAACAACTTTTCAGTTAGCTGTACAAAACCGACAGCAAGTTGAAAATAGAGCTAGTGCTGGTAGTTGCAAAGCAACAAAGAAAAATAATCCGCTTTGAGTTCAAATAAATCGTGAAACTCTGCAACTCTTTGATACACATTATGTAGTACCAAATGGAAATTGGTATTAAGTTAGATGATGTATTGAACATCTAACTGCGTTCTGTGAATCATACCAAGTCGCTAAACAGTTTCTACTTGTTCTCAGTTTCCTTGGACTGATCGATCTTATGTAGAGGTCCATTTACAAATGACTGGAGTTCGCAAGGAAACAATCCCACCTGTCAATCTGTCAGTCTGAACGGTTTGTCATTTATAAGTGATGAGAGCTCACTGACCACTATTAAAAAGCCCTGTTACACAAGGTAATTTTCCTCGCCAATTGCAATGCATCCAATGCACGTCATTGTTGCAGAACAAATTGCGTGTGTAACATCCTCACTGTGCAACGTGCTACCCAACAAACTGCAAAGCAAGTCGTACAAAAGTTGAAAAATCTTCCACGTTTCACAACATTGCAAAGCCTGTTGCAGTGTGTACATTGTCCACTGTCGTGAGCGTTGCAAGAAAAGTTTCCTCGTGCAACATACCCTTAAAGATGATGTTAGACGGAACGATTTTTAATCCAACGTTGCACAGAAAATCGACAATCTCAACAGGGTGCGAAGAGCAGTTTTTAGCGCATCGATTCCAGTGATAACATACTGCGAGTTCTTGAAGATGGTTAAAAAACTTTGAGTGTGTTGCCGTAATGACGATTGCTTTAAAACTCGTGATACGAGCGATTTTGCGCAATATCAGTTTTTTGCAATTTTTGAACGAAAACTCGTGTGTTACATCACCATAAAGAGTTATAATTTGACATTTAAGAAAATAAAAAGTTAGCACAATACTGTGTGCCATAAATTATTCTTGTTCAGCTGCGAAGCCAACAGGGCAAAAAAAGACCCGTTTCAGTATTGTGAAACCAGTTCGTGAATTAAGTATTTCCGTTACGAAATGCCTGATGACGTCAGTGACCTTCTGCTCGAAATGGACTCTGGTCTCAGTAGTCGATGGTGACATGCCGGAAAAACGTCAACAAGGCTCACAAACTGGCAAAAAGCAAGACAAATAGACAAAAGACATGGGTTTAAACATACAAGGTTTGCTCATCTTGCTTCGTCCATTGTGTAAGCTCATTCGCGTAAATTTTTGGGCGAAAAAGTTACACACTTCATATATCCACTTTAAAATTACATTCCGAGACGCCATCTTGTAAGTTTGGCCAGCGTTTGTCTCTTGCTGCCTCGCACGCACGCGCAGTCGCATTCTGATGACGTCATTGCTTCCATTCTCGTACGGGCGCGTGACCGATATTTTCGTTGCGCAACACGCAAACCGCAACGCGCGCTTAAAACAACAGTCGCGCACCCTACGAAAGCTCTGTGTACTAGAATGTCACTGATCGATTCATGGACATTTCTCAGAAATATTCCTACATTGATAATGTTACAATTTAAGAACAAGATATTCTCTATGCTATAGAGCAAAGCTCCTAAATCCAGCTGTATTAAAACCGAATATCCTGTATGGAGGGAAAGCTACGCGAAATACATGTTTGTTAAACTTTAGAAAACTTCCACGCCTACAAATTTATGAAGTCAAAGAAGGAATCCAAACCCTCGTTATCTCGAAAGTTCTTCCTTTTTCCGGCTTGCTCTCTCAGCAAAATATTTTCTTTCTACTTTTCCCGATAATTCGAATCTTTCTTCGTTTCCATTGAAAGATCAAGTTATCAGGCGTTAACTGTGTTTCTTTTTATCTGAAAAGTTTCCTCAATTCTTTTCCTTCAAGGTACTTCAACAAAAGCTATCTGTCAAGCAATTCCTTCTCCTACATCTTCCACTGCCGATGAACTGTTACTAAATGGGGATATACTACTGGGAGGCCTGCTTCCAATCCACAGGCGTTCCAAGACAACTGAGCACCAGTGCGATCAACTTGATATCCAACCAGGTTATCAGTTCTTGGCTGCCATGCTGTTTGCCTTGGACGAGATCAACAAGAATCCCAACATACTCCCCAACATCACCTTGGGAGCAAAGATTTACGACACATGCAGGAGTCAGACGATTGGTGTGGACAGAGCGAAGGACTTCATCAAGTACACGCTTCTTCCAACGACTGACAAAACCCCACCCCCTCTGGCCGGGGTGATAGGCGCATTTCGGAGCGATGTCTCCATTGCCGTGGCAAACCTTCTCAGAGTCTTTGATATTCCACAGGTAAAATTGTTTTATCTTCGAGTTATAATTTTCGACTGGAGTTTGGCACTTATGTCTTATCCAAGTTGTTTACCAGGAAGCAATTTCCCAATTTTCCCTCTTTCTTGTTACTACTTTGCTTCTCAGTCATTAACGTAGTTAGAACAAAACAATAAATTAACCATTTTTACGAGGCGTACATTTTCCATGTCACTATCCCAATCCTGAACCTGTAACTGAACGTTTCCATTCTCGTTAGTTTTGCACTTGCCCGTTTTCTTTCACTGTTCTTGTCCTTGTATTCTTGTTCTTTAATATTCTTGTCTTAAACTTTGATACTGTTCGTCCGTGTCCTTTTTAAAATACTTGTCGTTAATACCCTAGTCCTTGTCCTTGATCCTGTTTGTCCTTGTTCTTTAACATTCTATTCCTCGTCCATGATCCTGTTTGTCCTTGTTCCTTAACATCCTATCCCTCGTCCTTGATCCTGTTTGTCCTTGTTCCTTAACATCCTATTTCCCGTTCTTGATCCTGTTTGTCCTTGTTCTTTACGATCCTATTCTTCGTCCTTGATCCTGTTTGTCCTTGTTCTTTATCATCTCATTCGTCGTCCTTGATCCTGTTTGCCCCTGTTCCTTAACATCCTAGTCCTCGTCCTTGATCCTGTTTGTCCTTGTTCTTTAACATCCTCGTCCTCGTCCTTGATCCTGTTCGTCCTTGTCCTTTAACATCCTAGTCCTCGTCCTTGATCCTGTTCGTCCTTGTCGTTTAACTACTTGTCCTTGATCCTGTTCGTCCATTTCCTGTAACTTTCTAGTTTTGGTCCTCGATCCTGTTCTTCCTTGTCCTTTAATACCCTAGTCTTCGTCCTTAATCCTATTCGTCCTTGTCTTTGTCCTTTAATATCCTAGTCCTCGTCCTTGATCCTGTTCGTCCTTGTCTTTGTCTTTTAATATCCTAGTCCTCGTCCTTGATCCTGTTCGTCCTTGTCTTTGTCTTTTTATATGCTACCCCTTGATCCTGTTCTTCATTGTCCCATAATACCAACGTCCTTGTCGTTCATCCTGTCTTTTTTTCTCCTCGTCTTTGATCCTTTTCCTTATCTTTCTCTTTATCCTTGTCCTATCCTTGTCCTTGTCATCGCCCTTAACTTTGCTCTTGTCTTCGTCCTTATATATCTCCTTCCTTCCCTTCGATATCGCTGTCCTTGCCCAAGTCGTTATCTTACCTTTTCACTGCGTCTTTGTCATGTCCCTTTTACCTTGCCATCTCTCCTTATTTCTTTTTCTTCTACGAATGTATCCAACAACTTTATATCAGTTGATTCGTGACTTGCAAACTACACACACCTTTACAGGTAAGTTTTGGCTCAACATCTCCAGATCTCAGCGACAAGAACATCTACGGATACTTCCTACGCACAGTTCCGCCGGATTCCTTCCAGTCGCAGGGCCTGGTAGATATTGTAAGGCACTTTGGCTGGAACTACGTTATGGCCGTGTATTCTGACGGAAACTTCCCAGAGAAGGGGATGGAAATGTTTCACCACGAAGCCAAGAAAGCCGGACTCTGCATTGCTGAAAAGTTAAAACTGCCTGCGTTTCCCACGGAAGACGACTATAGGCAGGTCGTCCAGAGATTGTTAGAAATCAAAATGGCACGAACTTCCTCCGAAGTGGGCGTGGCCGTAATATTCTGTGTGCAGCGTGACAACAAGGGCCTGGTACGAGCGGCAAACACTTTGTTTCGTGAAAGGTCTGAGCGAATCACGTGGGTAGCTAATATCGCCTGGGGCAACAGAGCAGACGTTACTAACGGCAACGAGTTTGGCGGAGAGGGCGCTATCACTATGAGCTTCAATAGAGGCAACGAGGAAATATTCAAGGAATATTTTATGAACTCAACTCCACGGGACGAAGTGGCAAAACAGAATCCATGGTTTGAAGAGTTCTGGCAGCAACAGATGCAGTGTCGACTGCTGAATGCATCGAGAGTGCGTAACGACACGGGTTTTAAAAATTGCGATGCATCTGCCCATCTTCCGAAGAACATAGAAATAGTTCCAGTTGGAATCGTAATCAATGCAGTGTTCGCTTTGGCCAA
>JAOEJI010670703.1:0-14723 GCA_025448255.1 Umimayanthus chanpuru
CAACTGGTCAAACAAATAGATAGAGGGCAAGTCCGTCCATTCAACTGTCTGTAGTGCAGTTGTAATACATGCATTGTTGTCTTTTAGAAGAGTACCAAGTCCCATCTTTCTTGGATGCTTTTTGGCAAATAATCTCCCACTATGTCAGCTGCGTCAGGCAGGGAGGGCAAATGCCCCATACCCCAAATTTTGGACCGGAAGTTAATTAAAGAGTAATGTTTTCAGTACAATGCAGTGATTACTGCAAGGCCGTAGCTAGCGTCAGGCAGAGAGGACAAATGCCCCCCCCCCCTCCTCCCCCTTAAATTTTGAGTCTGGCTACGGCCCTGGCACCTACGGCAAATAAATCGCTTTTTTCTTAAGAAAAAAAGGACCTAGTTAAGAACCTGTTAAGTCTAATTTCCTTACAAGCATCATTTACATAAGAACCTGTATAGGCTTGGAAAGATCTAAGTTCTTATACACGGAGTTTTACTGTATAATACAAACGGCACACGCACGCACATCGGATCTCAGCGCTCTTCAACCCGAAATCTCATTCGCTTTTCTGGATAGATGCCAACCTTGAATATCATGCCGGTTTCTCCCGGATGCTCCATCTTGAAAGACTGCACGAGCTTGATAAGGAAAATGTACATCTCCAGCTCCGCCACCCGCCGCCCGACGCACTGTCGAGGGCCGTGGCCAAACGGCAGAAACGCATAAGGGTGGATGGCGTCTCCCGTTTCCCGCAGCCATCTTTCAGGGATATACTTCTCCGGCTCTTTAAAGAACTCCGCCGAGCATCCCATTCCATAGTTGTGCACGTTTATCCAGGTATTCTTGGGGATGTGATATCCCAACAGATCGACATCCTTCTTAAGACATCGCGGAATAAGAGTTGCTAAGGGGCGCAGGCGCTGGGACTCTTTCACACAGGCCTTGAGGAAAGGCATCTTCTGGAGCGCCTGAGGAGTGGGCTCGTCGGCTTTCAACACAGTACTCAACTCTTCATGTAACTTCTCCTGTGCTTCCGGGTTCTTGGCCAGGTGATACATGACCCACACTATCGAGTAGCCGGTTGTGTCAACGCCTCCCAGAAGCTGGAAAATACACGCCGTGGAGATCTCATCTGGTTCCATGTCGCCCTTTTCAAGCAGATACTCCAGGAGTGAGGCTCCGTACTTCTCCCTAGTAGATGGGTTGTTCTTTAGCTCGTCCATCATCTGATCTACGTACATTTGCCCGAAATGACGTATTTTATCAAGGGAAGAGCGAAACCCTTTCCATGTTGGGGTACTCACATATCGATAGGCGGGAAAACTCAGCAGAAGCGCTGCCATGTATTGAAAGAAGTCTTGCCCAGCCTTCATGAACTCAAACACGGTCTTATCGGGATTGTCTGCAAACAGTCCGATACGCTTTCCTATCGCGTAAAACGCGACCGATTCCATCGAGTACCTAAATACTTCGTCTTCAATGTTGGCAAATTGGCCGCCTGGAGGTCGTATGGATTTCATTCTCTTCATAGCGTCATTAGCCACCTCACTAAAATGCCCCATACTTTCTTCCACTGCTTTGGGCATCATCATCTTTGGCGCTAGGATGTTCCTCGAATGAAACCAGTCTTCTCCTTGTAACTGTATTCCAAATGGCCGAACTTTTTTTTCTTTGAAGTACACATCAAAGAGATCAAATCCCGGACGCTCGGGGTATAGACCTTCCGAGCGGTAGACTGTCTCTACTGCTTCTGGATGTGCTACGTTGACCATCACTCTACCCGGGATCCCGGGGATGACCTCGCGGTAGATTGGGCCAAACTGCTTGAAATTCTTCTGGTGTATGTCCTGCAATTTTGTCGCGCCACCTCCTTTGACTAGATCCAAAGCCGTCCCCAACAACGGATACCGTGTGGGGCCTGGGATATCTTTAAATCTTTTAAGCGATTCCTGTGCTACTTCGGTATTCATGAAGCGTGTGCTGGTAGTCACGTGGTTATCTTGGCGAGGTAGCGGGAACAAGTGGTTAGTTGCCAAGCCAACGCGAAAGTGTACCGTTGGGTTCTGCCTTGAGGCGAGTTGACAAACTTTCAGCATGGTTAACTGCAAAACAGAAACGAATAACTTCAATTAAATTAAATCACATCACGCACTTTGCGTAGCTGTTGGAGATATACTTGAGTCTGCCTTATTGTGGTATAGCGGTACTGCCTTTCTTTAAAGTTTTAGGTAAAGGATAATATGTAGTTATTAGTTTTTAATTGTACAGCATCTGTGGAAATCAGTGTAAGCTGAAAGGTTGCTGTGAGTAAGTAAAGTTATAATTATAATTATTATTATCATTATAATTATTATTAAAGTGGTTGTTGTTATTGTTTTTATTATTACCATTATTATTGTTAATGTTATTATAGAGAGCGAGTGAGAGATGAGAGCGAAATTCACTCGTTACACATTCTAGTTTTGATTCACTAAACATGTTCGACCCTCGTTTTTGTGACATTTTTAATTCTTGTTCAATATACCTGGAGTAATCATGTACTTTGCGATCAAAGACCAGATTTAATTATCGCGGGTGCAAGGCACGATCTTTAGGTGTAATTACGTCAACTCATTTCTATGGGTGGTCACAAGATTATAAATATTGGAAATGAACTGTTCATCGCGTCGTTGCTGTTGGTGTTGTTTGAGACAAATGAAACCTGTAATAAGAGAAACCAAGCAGTACTCCCCGTGCGGAGAGGGGGTAGGGTGTCTTGTAATAGGGATGAGATTACTCTTTCTTCGTGATATTTGGGTCCGTTATCCCCCCATCCCCCCCTCCCCCACCCACACTCCCCCCTTTCCCGCCGACATGACAAAGATGACAGGCGCGTAGCCAGGATTTTTCAAGGGGGACCAAATAATTAATGTTGGAATGATATAAGTGCCGAAGACACGTGGCTTTTAATTTAAGGGGGTCCGGGGCATGCTTCCTCGGAAAAAGTTTGAAATTGAGATCCTCAAATTGCTGGAAATGCATTTAAATTGTCAATCCTACCATCACCACGTTATTTTGTATCATTTTAAAAAGTTTACGATCCCATCTGGCGGACCTTTTTGGCTTCTGAAGGCGTGCTGCATTGGCCTCTTGCCTACGGACCTTGATGGTTATCAAACTTTTCACCAGTTTGAACAGTTGATGTTTTCTTTCATGATTTAGTAAATTTTATTGCTAGGGTTTTTTTTTTTTTTTGTCAGAATTGAGATTATGTTTGCCCGTCATCACATTTCAAGTATTTAACACTAGAGAGTCGCGTGGTGGAACTGATAACTAATAATCCATTACTATCATTTTTTTAAAAAAATTAATCCCTTTTCACTGCATATGTACACACGAACTAATAGTAAAAAAACACTAAATGTAGTTACAAAAAATATTTATAATAGAGAAAGAAAAAAATATTGCAGTGGGGAAGGAATAGAAACGAACATTAGAATCATACTGCGCTATTCCACCCAAGAAAAAAAAAGATTTACAATGCAAGCACAAGCTAATAATAATAATAAAAAAGATTGCATTTATCATCATCATCATGATTTACTTTTTATGATAGTGGTGAGTGCTTGTCAGAGGTTGTTCCGGAGAATGATGGTAGCTGAGACTCCAGCAAAAACTCTAACGGACCACGAAGTGAAAATTAATTTAACTCTCCCATTCTTCCAAAGCAGTTATTTAGAAAGAGCTCAATTTTTAAAAAATATTGGTGTTTGTTTGAAGAAAATCGGGTTAATCAATCAAAAGTTACAATTTTTTAAACTTTTAAAAATTAGTGCAAATTTTGGAAAATATAATCAGTATAATGAGAGAGAAAAGAGGGGAAACTGAAAGGAACTCATGGCACCGAGGGAGAAAGAAACCTTAAACTACATGTGGTCATAACTTATTTAATAATTGATCAATCATTTTCAAATTTGGACCACTGACATAACTTGTGATGAGAAGTTGTTTGGTCATGTCAAATATTTGACGTCACTGTTACCATGGCAACAAGGCCTTAGCAACAGAGGAAAAGTAAGGATTCTACTTGAAACATTGAAATATCAATACCAAAGTTGTAAATCTGATAAATCTAAAACAAACCTAACTACAAAGAACTCGGAAATGGTTGCCATGGCAACTAATACTACAACTGTTACCATAGCAACAGTATTTCTTTTTTAAAAACTGCAGAACCGATGCTAACCTGACTGTTTCTTAATTACAAAAGGAAAATTTGTTATTGCCAACTGAAATTGAACTGCTTAACTACTGTTGCTATGGTGCAAGAAAAATGTTAAGGTGGCACTCCTACCCAAAATTGTTTGTTCGTATGTGTTAGATTTTCTAACATTTTAGAAAACAGGAAGACAGTGTGTTGCTGGGGAAACAAATTTTATTGTACATTCTTGTAGTTATTTACAATGAGAAGCCACAAGAAAACTGCATCCCAACTAGTTATCAATTCACAAGACCTCTGGCTGAACCAATGTTCAGCTGGCCTGTTTCACCAGAATGGGGCTAGCTGCAGTGGCTCAAGTTCTAGCTAACAGGAAAAAGAAAAGTACATACTGTAACGCCTTACCCTTTGACATGTACACTACAATATTAGAAAAGGCTAACTTATCTGAGAAGTAGTCTCAATGCATTATTAAGATAAAACTCAATCAAAGGGAAGCTAAAAATGTCTTGATCATCATCACATAAACCATCATCACTCTCGCTATCTTCATCATCTACATTCTCACTCTCCATTTGTACCAGAAACTCAACACTAATATCCACTCTTTCATTTATCCCAACAACCTTAAATACTGTCCACCTGTCTTGATCACAATCAACATCATCATTCTCCAGCAAAACTGCTACTTTTTTGCCTAACAAATCTTCATTATTTATTTTAGTAGCTCTGATATCCCCATTTTTGTACTCACTAAATTTACACTGGTAGTCTTCCTCAAACCCATCATATCTCATCATAAACCTGGGGTTTCTACCTCTAGTAAGTACTTCACCAACTGTACCCTTCCACCACTCCTCTTCTGATGCCTCATCATGCTTAACAAGATGCTCAATCCGCTTTCCGATCAAGTCTTCAGGCATTGCAATTATGGGAACATCCTGATCAACCTCATCATTCTTTCTTCTTTTTCTAACTTTGTTGACTGGATCTCCTTTTCGTTTCAATGACTTCTCTTCTTCTTTTCTCACCATTTCTTTCATCTTTCCTTTCTGTTGGCTAAGCTGGTTGGGAGTGAGGAGCTTTGGATGAGTCCAGTCGGATTCTGTCTCAACTACCTGTGGCTGTAGTTCTTCTTGTCTGTCCTCTTCCTCCTTTCTTACAATTTTCATTAAATTTTCTTTCAGGTTGGCCACAGTAAATACCTGTCCACCAGCAGACATCTGAAAAACCTTCTTATCAGGATGAGTGGCTCCTAGAACCTTCTTACGAAATATGATCTGTGTTTTCAGAGCTTCCTTTTTTTCTTTTTCTGCAGGTAGTTCTTCAACCTTTGAATTAATTTCTTCTGTCTTCCAAAGACCACCCATTTTCTCAATCGCATCCATCAGCCCAGTTTTCTCAACTCTCACTTTTCTGGCTTTTTCTTCTTTTTCTTTCAAGTCTCTTTCTCTCTTCTGTGCCATTGTTTGCTGCAGCTGTAGTTTCTTTGCCACTTTCAATTTCTGATCTTCCCTTGCACCCCGAGTTGCCTGCTCTCTCAATTTGGCCTTTTTCTCAGGATCTGACTGCCTTCGCCAATCACTCATCTTGTTCTTTTTCTGCATTACCAGACTCTCAATGACAAAGGTGTGAGCATTTGGTTTTTGCTTCATCATAGCATCTACAATGCCAAAGACCTCCTCTGGTTCAACATTGGTTTTTGGAACACTAGCAGTCTGTCCTTTGAGGTCTTCATCTGTGCTTGATGAATCATACTTGCCATCCTTCAGGTGGTCTGGAAGTAATGCAGTGGTTTTGACTGCTAGTGAACCAAAAATCAACTCTAACACCTGCTGGGTCATTCCATCCCAAAAGGGACTTACTGCAACCAGCTTGTTATACACAGGCCCTTTCCTTATCTCAACATGAGGAAATGCAACCTCCTCACCTTTCAAGAACCCACTGGCATCCTCTGCCCAGGAGGAAAAGCACTCCTTCAACGTCTGATAGTGACGCGACATGTCTAGCACATGCACAGAGGGATCTTCCAGGATTTTCCACAATGGAGTAGTGATCAGTTTGTCTATAAGACCTAAAGCTCGGCATCCTGCAAGAAAAGAAACAACCTGCAGATCATGATAGACAGCCTTTAAAAGATTGTTTCCTTCCTTGACTTGCTCGAAAAATTTCTTCAGGTCTTCATATAGATAAAACACACCACCGCCATTGTGAAAAAAAACATTAAACCTATTCCCCTTGAAAGGCACAAGAGGTACAGATGTGGCTTCTCCCTCTTGCTGCACAAATTGTGCAAACTGCACAGGCCTACCAGATTTCTCACAACCGCGCTCTTGCACTGCCTTACACACTGTCCTGACCAGTCTGTAAGTTCCAGAATCACTGGATGAAAACCCACCACATCCTTTCTTCAAACTTCCCACTGCTTTGTCTTCATGGATGAGCTTGTCCCAAAGCTTTAGGGTTGCCTCTGCCTGATCAGCAAATGCCACCAGAAGATGTAGCCCACAAAAGAAGTCATTCATTTTCAGAAGCTTTGTCTGCTCTTCCCTGCTCATCTTAGCCCAGCCAGCAATAACTTCCGGAACTATCTCCTTTCTATAGTCAGCCATGAGATCGTTAAACTTCTTTTGCACGCCACATCTGTCTGACATTAAATTTCGGATGGAAGCAATAATCTTGTTGTTGCTTGATGAATTTGCTTGGTCTTGCGAGCCACTCTCTGATGCTACAACTTCTTTCATCACTTCCTTCAACACATTCAGCTGTGTCTCAGCATCTCCACTAGCAACTTCTCTCATGCCCAGAACTAAACATTTTCCATCATCTTTCTTGATCTGGTACGTCAGATATTTGTGGTGCCATTTGGAGGTTCCATCACTCAACAGGGTTCTGCTCTCCTCATCCCACTTGTCCACCAGCTCCTCATTCACCTGCATCTGGGCCATTCTCCTCGCCTCCAGATACATGGATCTTGCAAACGTTTCCTTTGGCAGCCGCCCCACTGTAACACCAGCCATCTCCTCCAACACCTCTCTCACAACTTTCTCACAGTTCTCAGCACTTACTCCCATACACAACAGATCTTCGTACACATCCCGGACAGTGTCAGTGTACTTTCCATTCTGAAATGTTTCTACAGCTTTGTCTTGCATAAATGCTTCCACTCTTTCTTCAAGTCTGGCCTTTTCATTTTGTAGCTCAGTAATTGTGTCCTTAAGCTCTTTAATCTTTGATTTTAATTGAACTTTTTCTGTCTCATCAATTTGCTCTTTGGTTTCAGATTTTCGTTTGTAATATGACTTCATTCTGATTGCCTTCATCTTAGATTCATTCGATTGGTTCAACTTTTCAACTAGTTGTGCAATGGCAGCATCTCTCTCTTGTTGATCTTTGTCATAGTTTTCTTCCTTAGCTTCTAATGCCTTTGTTTTTTGTTCAAGTTTTCCTTCCAGTTCCTTATTCTTTTTTTCTCTGTTCCGAATTCTTTTATTCACATTTCTTGTTGACAAATTTCCTAGTTTGTCTAGCGCTTTCTGCAGTTTATGTGACATTTCTTTTCTTTCTACTCTCATTCTTTTAATTTCTTCCTTCAACTTTCCGATTTCTACAACACCAGCTTCTCTTTCTCTTGCACTCGTTTCTACCATTTCAGTTAGATGAAGGACTTCGCTGTCATACTTTTCAATCGTTTTTTTGTAGTTTTCCATTTCAACAGCACATTGCTCTAATTCCATGTCCAGTTTATCTGTGTCAACCACTGACATACTAACCTCACCTTCATTAGTTTCAACCTTCGGCTTTGGAAAACGAAACTCTTCCTTCAAAAGCTCTTCAACCTTCTCTTTATGCTTATTCTGTAGAAGAGTCTGCCTCTGGGAAACTAACCTACCAACTGAACTATTTATACTTGTCTCATTCCATACTTGCTCAGGCCTTGACAGTGAAAGGGCATACAACCAGTCTGAAAAAATTTTCCAAGTGAAATTCCCTTTGATTCTAACATTATTTAACTCAAGTATTAACTCATTTTCTATAATTACCCTAGGGCATTTTAGAGTAGCTAAATCACTGCTATTTGCTATTTCATCTAACACTTCCATAGTAATTTCATGTTTGGCACATATTTCACCAAGAAAATTCTTGCTTTTGCCTTCAACATCTTTCTGGAATAGTTGTGTCTCAGACTGATCGGATTTAGAATCAGAGTACAAAAATAAACAAACATCACACACACTAAATTTCTGTCTATTGAGGCCATTAAAGATTTTCCTTTTGACATTGGCAATTTTTTTTCCTATCTGTAAATTAGGATCGAGTAACATAAACGCTTTCCTAACAAGATCTTCCTGATTTCCACCTTTTGTAAAAATATATTCTTCAACCCTTTCAAATACAGATTTGGCAAATCCATAAGTTATTTTGGTGCTGGAATTCCACCATTCTGGTTTAATGTTCTTTTCAACTAGATTACCAAGTTCTACCAAACTTAACACATAGCTTTCATCTTCCATTCATATAAACCACGGTTAGCTCAAGATTTAAAATATAAACTATAAAGTGCGTCAGTTCAGGCTTGTCGAACATACATGCGTGTGCTTCGCTGGTCGCCTTCGCCTTCGAGCGGTGTCAAATGGCGGCTGAGAATATGGCGTTCTCAAGTCACTGAAATGAAAAGTGATTCCGCGCGTGAGCTGAATGTTTTCATGCACTCAAACAATGCCTAAACAATAGAGGAAAATATAAAGATTACGATTATACGTACCTTTTGTCCGTAAACTTCGAAATATTATACAAAAACTTCGAAACAAAGATGATTTCGCAATTCACTGACCACACATTCAAATTCATGCACACAGTCACGCACGAGAACAAAGCCCAGTGTTTTTACTGTACAAAAATCATCACCACAGGGGGATCCTGCGTCCAGCTCATACGCGGAATAAGAAAAACTTACCCCTACCACGGTTAGGATTCGGTGCCGTCGCCATGATGCCAGCAACTGAACTCTAAAAGTGACCGAACGTTTCGCTCCGTATCTAAAAGGATTTACACTCTCTGAACTTTATACTTCACACAATGCTAAAAGAAATGGTATTCTAACCCTGAGAGCAAACATTATAGTAAATAAAGTGATAATAAAGCTTAAATTTGCCTTCAAGTTTTGTTATATTTTGCTAAATTTGTGAGGCCGTGAGCCGACTTCCAACTCGTGCCCAGTTCCCCTTTGCGGTCCCTAAGTCTGAAGTCGTATATATACCCGTCCCCTGGGATTACTTTCACTCAATAAATTTAGATTTGAAATCAGCGTGTTGAACTGTTGTATTTTAAAAGTATATGACTCGGCGAAATTAGAAGTATTCATTTTGAAATGAGAGTTATTTTTGGAAATACATGTTCTTTATTGCTGTTTTTGTGACGAAAGCCGCTTGATTAAAATGTTAGGTAAACTTGGTCCACGTCCAAACAGTAATCGTTCCGCTCGACCTGCTCAGTAATTTCATCACTTTTTAAAAAAATTCTAAATAGTATGGGTTGACAAAAATACGAAACATTATATCTGTGTTTCTACAAACTCTCAAATGACCCTAATCAGTCTTCTGCCGGCGAAGACCGATCGAAGCCATCGCCATTATGGTTTTAATATTACTCTCTGATTGCTCTGAATTGTGACCAGCAGTTTTCCATATCAGAACCGGGATCACAAAGAACTCGTGACAAGCTGCGGCACTCCGCGGTCCGTAGAGCGATTGAGAATACTTTGACTGCACGGACCAAACAGTTAGTCAGAGTGGCACATTATTATAATGTACGGAGAGACCTATTGAATGTTACCGAATTCTGGAGATTAGCACGATGGCGAATTGTCGACTTACCTTTGAAGTCAGGCTTTGAAGTGGAAATGCTGAGAACCGAAACTGCAAACGGGAATCACATACGGCAAATTGCGTGTGTTCAAGTAGTCATGCGCAAGACGATCGGACAATAAAGCTTTGACACTTACTGAAAGACGAGCCCCTGCCATGCAGGTCTTCCAGCTGGGCCGACGATACACAGTCATATGTCATATGTCCTGTTCCTTTTTTTTGTGAGAGCAAATAATTTTTGGGTCGAGACTGAACGATCTTAATTCGTGGAGATTTGAGCCCGAGAACGTTTTTTAAAAGCTACCATGTTTGTACTTGACCAGGAGATGTTGGTGTCTATATCGATGCTCTAATATATATTTTCATTAAAAAAATTATGAACTTAGCTACATTTCAACCTGAGCCTGAGGTACGCATAGTTAATGGTATTAATTTTTTGAGGAGAGGAAGGGGACAAATTGAATGTCCTGCTAAGCAACAGGTGAAGCAAAAAAACTAAACTTCCCTGTTTTTGACAATTTAAATTCCTGCATTATTGTAGTAAAATTTGTTTATGTATACAACAAGATCACCCCCCTCCCCTCCCCCTCCTCTTTCCGAATTCCCAGCTCCAGAAGAAGTACGAGGGACTGAATGGGGGTACCAAGTTCTCAGTAATCAGTTAATTTTTGTGGCCGATTCTCAGTAATCCGTTACAATTTTTATATCCATTATGAGTAATCACTAAATCAGCTAAAATTATCCTCAAATCTCAGTAATGATCAGTTAAAATTTTAGGCGATTCTCAGTAATCGGTTAACCCCATTCAGACCCGCTGGGCGTGAACATTTGATCAAAACAAAACCCCAAAGAATCTGATCCCACTGCTCCAGATTTTCCAACTGCACCACAGCCAGCTTCAGACCAAACTATTTTTAAAAAACTTGTATCAATTTCAAACCAAACAGTTCAAAATTTATTTCTAATTTCGGATCAAAATATTCAAAGTCTATACCAACTAAAAACCACAATATTGAACAATTAGTATTTGCCTAACAAGTAAATAGCACTTTATGCGCGCTCTGAT
Source organism: Umimayanthus chanpuru (assembly GCA_025448255.1). Classification (NCBI taxonomy): domain Eukaryota; kingdom Metazoa; phylum Cnidaria; class Anthozoa; order Zoantharia; family Parazoanthidae; genus Umimayanthus; species Umimayanthus chanpuru. The sequence continues at coordinate 11,111 of JAOEJI010670703.1, forward strand.
TGGACAATAAAAAGTTAATATCCACCGTTAGCATATACCCAACCAGTGAATAGTGTTTTTCGTACGCTGTGATTGGTTCACTAATCAGTGAATATCCTGGATATTCACTGATTACCGATCGTGACAGCGCGCGCGACTGTTTTTTAATGATTTGGGGTTTTGTTAAAATGCCTGTTTCTCACTGATTCACTGATTGGGTATATGCTAACGTTGTTATTCACCTCAGTGTCGGTGAAAGCCCAGGATATTCACCTCCACTTCGGTGAATAATTACTCGCTATTTACTTCTTAGCAATCATGCGTGACGGTGCACGTGCTTTTTTACAGATACGAGGCATTTTTCACTATTTTAAAGCATTTAAAACTGAAACTTCCATATCTATTCGCTGACTCTGCTGTGCAAATACTAAAACATTTTTTCCCCTCTTGTGTCGGTGCCTAGTGAAAAATATTCACCTCGCCGCTTCGAGGCTCGGTAGAATATATTTCACTATTCACCTCCACTTCGGGGAATAATTGTTAATTATCCTCTGAAATAGAGATGAATAGTGGCGTAGCATGGAGAAGTGAATATTCTAAAAGTAAAAGCCACTATTTACCTAGGTTGAAAAAATAATTGTATTAGCAGATACAAACTCGGTGGCAACACAACTTATTCAAGCAAAATAAGTTGTCTGTCAATACCGCAAAACGGGAGTTTACGTCGGCCATTGTTTCACTCTGCGAATGATCCACCTTCCGTTAGCCAGAGAGAGCGAACCAATCAGATTGCTTGAAATATCAACGTTACCGAATTTCCAGTTCTATATGCTAATTAAAATGGAACCCTTGAGGCGTGTTCACACTAGAGACGCAAGCGCAGACGGAAACGCAAGCACATTCACACCAGCGACGCAAGTGATGCAAGCGACGCAGGCGAAGGCGGTTTTGGGCTTGCGTCTGCGTTTGCGTCACCTCCATTCGCACTTGAAAATTTTTGAAGCAAATACGAGTGCAAGGTGTGCGCAAGAAAAAGGAAATTTTCGTTGTTCTTGCGTCTGTGACTGCGTCAAGTTACATTCACACTTGTTTTATTGTTCCTGCGTCTGCGTCTACGTTTGCGTTTACATCGCTAGTGTGAACACACCTTCAGCCTACGTTGCAGCCGGCCCACGCTCTGTCAACGGTTGATTTAAGTTGTAGACTGTCTGCAACGCGGGCTAGGAGCCCACGGTACACACAACGCAGAAAAAACAGTTTTTTCAAAACTAGTCTTCCAGTGTTAAAGAACCGACATGTAATTTTCATGTATAAGGATAAAAAATGTCTTTAATGATAGGCAACAACACATCCACTCTTTCATGTTCTTGTTTGTACTTTCAAAGCGCGTTGAGTATCAATAGTCTGCAGGCCAACAGACTCCCGAGGCGAAGGAGTTTTTTGCTTCTGCCTCGATCCGAGGGATTTCCCTTTGAAACTCTCTCCAAATTTCAAAAGCCCTAAGATCGAGACCTTCACCCGGACAGTGAAGTAGGCAGGCTTTATAGGCTTTTTGTCTGGGGAACTGAGTTCTTTTGAGATTTTAAAAACCAACGTTGTCCCGAAATCTGAAAGAACATTGTTTGAAGTCCTTAAAAGGGTTTTCTCAGTGAAACTCTCCCGGTTTCCCCAATTCAGTTCCCGAAATTTGATTATTTTTGGTGGTTGCAAATTCTAAGTACTTTTACGTTTCTGTGCTAATGACCAGAAAATGTGAGTAGTGAACTTTACGAAAGGTGAGCAAAAATGTCGTGGCAAAATTAAGTGAACCTTATCTTTGCAGAAAATAGATAACTGTCGGTTACAATCATGGGAAATTTTGCGTCTCACCTCGGATGGGCTTATGTCAGGGGGGGGCTAAAAATCGGAAAGGAATTTGCGTCTCAAGTTTGGTGCCCTTATGTTGGGGGGAAGGGCGGGATAAACGAAGGGAATTTTGTGTCTCAAGTTTGGTAGCATTATATAATGGGGGATTATATGCAGGAAAATAGACTTCATATTGAAATAGAGCAACTGGGCCGTTGCATCCCAAACTCTGCCTATCAAGGGGCTGACAAGTCCTTAGAATGACCTTTGGCTAACATTTTATTTTCTTTACATTTAGTAACTATTTTACAAATCTAAAGCCAAGGTAGTTCCGTACTACAACAATAACGAAATCCTAAATGATAACAACGTCAATAACAACCATCATTGGAACATAATTTTAAGCATAGTTACAACCATAACCTAATCTGCAACAATTTCTAAAATGATGCAATTATAACAACGAAATACTCTTAATCTTTCAAACTTTTGGAATCTATCATAATCTACCCTCTCAGTCCCAAACACGCCATACGGTGTACTGCTGAATTCTCCTAAACTGCCTCGGTATCTTCCAGGTAAACAGGTTCGCAGAATTTTGTTTTGCCTCTTAAATAAAATCTATGTGTATGATCATTTTCTTTATTCTCATTACGAAACAACTGATTTTGTGTAAATAATGTAAGAAGAATTTACATACTGATAAACTGGCTCCAATCGACCCTCATTCAGTAAGTGTATCGAGAAAACATATAAAGACAAACTTCATCATTATTCATGACAAAAGATACGAAAAAAGGCCAAACTATCATTATTGACTCAGGTAGTTAAGCCTAGTTTCCATATGATCGCTCACGATCGCCGGATCGCTGAAAATACTGCCAGCGATAGTCAGAGATTATATGGCAACACTTTTCAGCGATCGGGCGATTGTCAGCGATTATATGGAAACACTTTTCAGCGATAGGGCGATCGTCGGCGATCGTGAACGATCCTACGCTTCAGTAATTATAGCGATCCGGCGATCGCGAGCGATCATATGGAAACTAGGCTTTAGTAATGAAAACCCTATGTTTACTGGACCCGGGTGAGATTCACCCAGGCAGAAGGTCGATCGTCTCGCGATGACATTTGTTTTTGCGATCTTTCTTCTCGGAAAACAGTTCGTCCCATTGAAAATTGAGCCTGATCAGTTCCACAAGTAATTTTGAACACATAGGGCTTTTCGCAATGCATACTTTTGTGTGGGAAGAGATGCACTGCAGTGATGCTGTTGTGATCAGAACTACATGCTGTTACAATGTTATTCAAAGGAAACAAAGTTCAGGAATATGCCGCATCGCCGCTGGAGTTTTGTCATTTCCATTCCAGGTCCATAATTCAACCCTGTGCTTAAGACGTGAACGAAATTACAACGAGATGAAAGCATCTCACCCTGTGCTTTAATTTGGATTTAGGCCAAAAGAAAAAACTAGACTAAATCAACCCAACACGCATGGGGTCCCAATTACTAATCCTATTACTCTCGAGTTCCACTTCAGGTTAATCCGAAAGGGGCCACATTTAGCATGTCACTGGCACACCGTACCGACGAGCGACGTGGCATATTTAATATATCAAAGACTTCAGTTTGCAGTTCTTCACTTTTTATGGAAAACGCTAGTTCCGTAAAGAGCACTTAATGTTTGAATATTTGTATCATATTGATAGAACACGGGTAGCCTACAATCAAGCCTTTGTGAAGACCTAAAGGGAAAAAATATGCGAGAGAGGGGGGAGGAGGGGGGGG
>JAOEJI010671814.1:0-14717 GCA_025448255.1 Umimayanthus chanpuru
TTCATAGTTTTTCTTCAAAAATGCTTTAGTACTATTTTGGGACTGTAAGACTCGGTAGAAGTCTGAATTAGGTGCCCGAAAACTGACCAACTCTGCATTCAAATATTATGTCTATGTATGATATGGTATGCCTGAACACTTGGATGCAATAAGAACAATAAATAGGAATATGTTTTGTTGTATTTTAGCATCAAAACTTCCGAGTCAAAAAAAAAACCCCTCCCTCCCGACCATAAAAGTTCCGAAAAAAGGACGCTAACTATTTTTTTTTTTGGCCTTACATACTGATAAACTGATTGGGGGCGAGAGGGCTAACGACCGGTGATTACTAACCACAATCTCTTGCGTTTTGTTCAATTCAATTTGTAAAATTCATTAACATTGAGTCTTACCGACAATGAAAAACAGAGAGGTTTTCGGAGTTAAAATGAACTCTTTTGCCTTCTTATAACATAAGGTATACTGACTTAATTTTAAAATTGCAAATTACTGGGAATATGTTGTCTCACAATTTCATGCACTACTCTTCCCCCTTCTTCCCCTCTCCCCTACTCCGCCACCCCTGCATAGTATTTTTTTTTAAAAAACTAGCTGTGAATTTCGTAGGTAAACCAAAAGTTGTCATTAATTTTAGTTACAAACCAGTCTGTTTCAGTTGGTACGTTTTACTCAGAACTTTTATTTTATTCTATTTTTTTAAATTGGAAACTTCCATCTAGACCACTACGAGAAAAAGCTAACAGAAAACAAGCAAAAACAAAACAAATCAAAATATAAAAAAGAATATTAAACTGGATAAGGGGATGGTAAACAAACTCGTAGCTTCAGCGAGGCCAGCACTAAATAAAAATTAAAACAACATTTACAGATCAACCTAGAAAACAAATGACTTACCACAATGTCTTCACTCACATTGTCTCCTCCAGTCACACCCAGTCCCAGTCCCTGTCGGCCGTCCTTATATAGCTCCACCGTAATGATCTCACATTCCTCGTTACTGACCGCCCAGCGAACATTCTTATTGGCTACAACTGTAGCCTCACTTTCAAGTTGTTCCGCCTCCCCACTGATCCCGTCCTCGTCTGGTATCCCGTCAATGATGGTTACAGGGACGTCATTTAAGCACAGATTTAGTGTAGCGCTGTCCGGCTCTTCACTATAGGTGGGGACGTAATCTGGATCATCAAACGACCCATTCGAGCTCAGAGAAGCAAATAAGTTTTCATCAGAGACGGGGGTGCCAAACGAGGAGAAGGAAATCGAATGCGGCCGTGGCTTGAGCTCTACGTCACTTTTTGTGTTCAGCATGAGCTCAGATGATGCTTTCGTCAGAGTACTGGCATCAACCGCTGACGAGAACACGGGCTCATCTCTTGACTCCCGTGACCGCCGGGGCGGGAGTTCATTATGCTCAAGGTTGTTTAACCCACGATCTTTCTTACGTGCTACGGTCAACTTGACCAGTGGTGGCGTCTGTTTGAGGAGTGCCAGCGCCTCAGAATGTGAGACACCAACCAGCGATTGGCTGTTGACCTCGATGAGCTGGTCACCCACTTTCAACCGATTACACCTCTCGGCTGGCGACTCGGGCTGAACGCCTTTCACGTATAACATTCCCAGGGGGGTGTCGAGTCCGCCTATGATCATGAGACCGATTGACTGCTGTTCTTTCAAGAGCTGCACCGGCGTTCAACAAACAAAAAGAAATGAACACTTAGTAGTAAGCATTTATAATTGCAATCCGTGTAAATCGAGGGCGTAAAGGAAAAGATAACGAGGGAGAAGAAAGGAGGAAGATTGCGGTACTGTTGTTCTTCAGTTCGATACTTTCTACGATGTCATAATAGTCTCACTCGCTTCCTCAAGAGCAAGGGAAGTGTAAATCCCAATTACTAAAACACTCTCTGGCAATTTTGAACAACAAAATGATATTTAACTCTATTTGTATTTTTTTAAAACTATCGTCCTGTGCTTCTTCCTCTGGGACACAGGAGAGAGAAACTATTCTTTAAAATGAATAAAACAACTAAAGCTGTGATTAAAGGTTTCAACTATTAAATGAAAGAAAAGAGAACACGAACTATTACGGTAATTACAACGCCTGCTACACAAGATAATTCGTGTGGGTTTTAATGTGATACAAACCTCCACAGTAATAAGTCCTTCATCCGGGTCCTCAGCTGCCTGGTTACGGGCGTCAACTATCTCCTGTATGTTCTTGGTGATGTATGTGCTAGTCTGTAACAGCTCGGGACTGCCCTCGGGGCTGCTGAACGAACCATCAAGCATCGCTTGCGGCAGAGAGGATGAGCGGCGGCGAAACGGGCCTGGGGGCCTGCCACTAACCGGAAGTGCATTCGCTGGAGATGGTATCAGCTTTGCGATGAGTTGCTCCACTTCCGCCTTGGTGGGCGGTCTACGGCGCTTGGAGTCCGATTGGGAGAAACTAGCGCTCTTGAAAAGTTTGGGCCCAGGACTAAGTCTGTTAGAACTTGCTTGTGGGTCAGGATCCTGTGGAGAGCGGAACTGATCAGAACTCATGCGTCTCTGAGGTGATGCCATCTCGGTCACGTCATTCGTAGGCCCTGTGACGTCAAAAGTAGGTTGTGAGCGAGGTAGCATTGTCGCAGTGTCTTCGTTGTCATAATCCTTCGACAATTTCAAGTTTTGGGAGGCCTGTGAATGAACTGTTTGCACAGGTCTACTAGTTTTGTGATCCTTTTCTACAACCGAATACGTTCCCTCCGTGTCTCCTGTATCTCTACCTACAGGGAGTGCTGGTAGTGGTTTGAACTTTATTGAGGGGGGAATTTTCTTCAGTTTTTGTTCACCTCTTTGATCTTCTTCTGTCGTATCTTTCACATCCCAAAGGTTTGATTCGCTTCCATCAGTTTCCTGCTCTTCCCAGGACGCCTGTGTACTTCCATCGTCCCAACTCTCTTGTGCACTTTCATCTGTCTCGCCCCAGCCTTCTGGTGTGCTCTCATTCATGGTAATCTGTGTCAAAGTAACAATTTCCGGCTGAGCCTGACAAACAGGCGAGGTGTGCACATCATCTTGACTGGCACTTGTAGCACGGGCTAGTGCATGGGGAGGAAGGGGTGGCAAAGGTTTATACTGAAGCTTTGTTGGTTGTGTCTCCGAGACAAGCACCTCATCCCCCACAAGATGACTACCTTGTGCTGGTGAAGATACATCATACTCGGTTTCCGTTTCAACAGTTTGTCCACTATCATCGATGTAACCGTTATTGCCTGCTTTCAGAGAATGTGCTTGAGGCAGCAAAGGCGGTAATGGCTTGGATATAACGCTCACTCCTGTAATTTCGTTTCCCGTATCTTTCTCGTCTGTGTCACTGTCCCTGTTGATGGAATAGCAAGACACCACACTCTGGGCTGGAGGAGGCGGGGGCTTGAACTCGGGTGGTCCGTGATTTTCAGCCTCGCTGTGATTGTCTTCATGTTCATTAGTTACCTGATTGTTATCCAAAACACTGACGTCAGATTGTTCCTCCCCAGGCTCCTCGTCCGCCCACACGGCTCTCCTTACAAGGCTTGGTTCTACAATAGAATCTGGAACTCTGCGTTTAATTGCAACCTTAGGTGCCATCTTCAGGAAGTTAGGTTTCTTAGGTACTGGAGGTTTGTTAGCTGGGCGTGGTTTGAGCTTCTTACGAGCTTCCGCTAAGATTTCATTTGGAGGCAAGAGCGGCTTCTTAGATTGATCTGACTTTTGGCTTTTGGCTGAACCTCCTTGAGCTTCAGTACTTTGACCTGGAGTGTTTTTATCTATATCTACTCGTTTGTGACATGCCAGTGACTCTTCAAGTTCATTCTTGATGGGAATAAACAGGTTCTTGTTGGAAGGCACTGGTTTCCTTGGTTCCACAGCTTCATACAATGACACGCGATCTGGAATATTTCCAAGGGAGAGCGCTCCTTCCTCAGTCTTTTGAGGAGATTCGTCACAATGAGTTTCTTTCTGCGTACACGATTCCTCTATTTCAACCATTTCCTCGATAACGGAAGATACTTCCGTGTTGCCCACTAGGTTGGGGTTTGATTCTGTTTCTGTCCCTTTTTCAAGCTCAGCTAGCTCCACTATATCAACCACGTCCACAGGGGGAGGGGGAGGGGGTGGTGGAGGTATAAGAGATGATCTACGTCTTCTTCTTTCCTTTTCTTCTTTCTTCAATTTTGGTGAACGAATCCTGTTGCCTGTGGGCGACATAGTACGCGACCCAGTACCAATGCTTTCAGTGGGTGTGGAAACACGAGGCTCGTACATTGGGCTTTGGAACTCTCTCATCTCCTGCACTGGTTCCTCGGAACGATTGTTGTTTTCAGTAGGTGACAGTGGAGGTGAAATCCGAGTTTGGACTGGTTGGACTTCTTCATACAGGCTGTCTGGTTGAGTTGGTATAACTTTCATCGGCGCAGGGGGTGGGGGTGGTGCATGTCGTTTCTTTATCTGGACATCATGTTTCACGGAGGACGCAGTTCCGCTTCTGAAAGCTGCAGGAAGTGTTTTCGCCTTTGTTTCTTCTTTAACTGGTGGAGGTGACTTTAGGTTCTTTTCTTTACCATGAGATTTAACTTTTAGTAGAGATTTAAAGTTCTTTTTCTCTGTTTTAGTGGTTACTCTTTCTTCGGACTTTGAACGTGTCTTGGAGCTAAATAATCTCTTTTTCCAAGATCGTGGTTCCCTCTTGGTAGAGGGTGAGACTGGCGGTGTCTTCTCTGGGATTCTTAGTTTTGAGGGAGTATCAGTGCTGGCTTGCCTGTTAGGGTGTGGCAGACGACCTGCTCCAGCATTATCCGACTTAAACTGTGACATCACTTGTGCGGTCTTGAGAGGTTCGACGTCAACATTAATAGATAGCTTTCTTCCCGGTTTGGAGGCATACGGTGCTGGTATGGGGGGTGGAGCGCGGCGTTTGGTTTGGGCAGCACCAGTAGTTGTGGTAACGTGCAAATCGTCAGAAGTGTTAGGCATAGTTTTGATACGAGTATCCAGCTCTGTTTCATCTTTCTTCGAGGCTGTATCGGGAGGTTGAATCTGCGGTTGGACTCCTTCGTGTTGAAGATGAGGACTTGATTGTTGTTGAGAAGATAAACTCTCTGATTTACTTGATCCCGAGTCTTCCTCATCCAAAAATGCCCACGGCGACTCTTCCCTTTCAAACTCCAAGAAAGCCTCAAGAGCCCTCAGTGAATCGTCAACATCAGCAGAACTGTCTAATTCTTGGCCGATGTCCAGGCCTGCGTTGGTCACAGGGTGAACATTCTTGGGGCTTGACATAGGGCTCCCACTAAGCACACCAGCAGAACATTCCAAATCTTTTACTTCAACTTTCGTAGGAACATCATCACTGACAGGTAACTCTTTAAGGGCCATCATCTCATCCAAGTAGGCCAGCTCTGACCTTACTTGTTCGGTGGGGCGCTCAACAGCATGCATAGCAGGGGGGAGAGGTGGGGGCCCGTCTTGGTTATTCTCTTGTGAAATCATCGTTTGTGGTGGAGGCGGAAGATACGGCATTGATATGCTTGGCTGATTTACTTTCTTTGCTCGCGGTGGTTTGGGCGGAGGAGGCGCCGATCTTAACCCATCAATGCTGTTGCTATCAGTAATCGCTGGGGGAACCGGAGATAAGGGCTGCTGCCATATACAGTCTGGTTTTGGCGGTGGAGGAGCGGGTGGCAAGCTTGCCAAATTGTCAGCAGTATTCAGACCTGCGTCTTCCATCGCAATCTCTTTGGGACTGAGTTTAAGTCTGTCACTTGCTTCTGAAGAAACCTTCGGCAAGTTATCTCTAACTAAACGTTTCGGTTTGGGTGGAGGAGGTGCTGGGGGCAAACTTTCAAGATCATCTTCAGCAGTCATAACAAATAGGGAATCGTTGTCTTTTGGAAGTTCCTTGTTGAGGTTTGGGGATAATCTAAGCAATCTCCGGTTATTATCCTTTGGGGAAGGAGGTGCTGGCGGCAAACTCGCCATGTCACTTACTGCATCATCTTCATCACTGCTATCATTAAATGCTAACGGTGGTCTTGGCAACTCTCTCACTACGTCATTTGTTAATGATGATAAAGGTGTCGTAGACCCGTTACTTGGCAATTTATCCACAATAGGGGCGGGTGGGGTTGTTAATTGACTGACTGAGTCATCACCAAAAATGCTGGGTGGCGAGACAATATCCTCATCTGATACCGAATTGTTGCAGGAATTCAGGTAAACAGCTGACACCTGACCGTCAATGTTATCGCTACTACCGTCACCGAATGGAACCTCAACCGGAACACTAGGGGGTGGGGGTGCGGGAGGAAGGCTTTCAACATCATCATCAAACAAACTAGGGGGAGACAGAAACTCCTCAGCGACATCTTTTTTATGAAGATTGTCTATCGGCAAGCTGGACAGCTCTGGTGTTTCAAACGAGTGGACAGGTGTTGACTGTGAAGCAGGCAAACTGTCAATCCGATCTGCCTTTCGGTCGGGAACTGATTGAGGTTTCGACAATGAAAGCTTAAATCCCTTTGAATGTGGCTTGGGTACCGGTGGGGATGGGGTAGATGGAATGCTTTCTGCCTCGCTGTCTTCCATGCTGCTATTTGATTCCTCTTCCCCCATGGAATGCGCAATGTCATAGTCATCCTGCTGTTTAGGTAACGGTGGTGGCGGGGCTGATGGTAGGCTTGGTGCAGAGGATATTGTTGATTCGCTGTTGTCGTCCTCACCTAACCAGCCATCTGGTGCATGAGAACTGTCATCTTCAACCGATGGTGATACGAAACAATCATTGGTAACTCCAACGAACTCAAGATTAACACTAGATGTTTCTGTAATGTGTGTGGAACCAGTAACTTGAGCGGGATTCATAAGTGATGACGTTGGAGAATTGTTTGATACTATTGGCTGTGTTTGAACAAATGCTGTCGCATCAGGACTACCGACGTGATTTTTTGACGTACCACTGCGTGGCTGAACTACTATTGTGACAAGTCCAGCAGGGCACTCATCGATAAGCTGCTGTGCCTCGGCTGGCGATTCGCATGTGAAGATCGTGTCATTAAGAGACAAAAGAACATCTCCAACTCTGCAGTCGAATGAAATGATACCACCACATTAGAGCTAAACTGAAGTAATCACATGAAAATAATGAAAGTTAGAGAAATGTCTAAGGTGATTAAATAACAATAGCAAACTGAACAACTAAAAGGTCAAGAACCGCTCCACATTACTGTATGAGTCTAAGCAAGGTTGTTTGAAAGTGGGTAAAATGTAACCGCGAGTTGGACGCAAACTTTAAATTAAATTTCTATATCTATACTCTGGTTTGTCTAAAGTATTTTTGCAACACTCAAACCGGAAATGTCATCTGAAAGCAGTTGAATTGCGGATCAAAGTTGTAACCCCTGGTTAGCGTTAATCTGCTTTCAAACAACTAGGCCATAAGATCGTTTACTGAAAAATCTGATACCAGAGCTTAACTAACTTAACTAAACAAGTTGTATACAATTATCGCCTGGAGCTTACATTACGTGCTGGAAACTACAAGAATACGAATTTAGAGACTGCTATTTGATGTTAACTGGCGTGTCAAGAAAATGCATCTTAACTCTTGCATATGATTTGTAATCGAACTAAATATCTCCTCGCTAACGGAATTTTCTTCTGGAGTTTTTTTACTGAGCATTGAAACTGAGAGACTGGGCTCACGAAAGATCAGAATGATCACAACTTAAATCAGTAGGATTGATTGTTTGATTTAAATATCAGTAAACTAGTTGTGGACCACTGTGTTAGCTTCAACTCTTGCAAGCGTGCGTTTAATTACTATCAAACAACTGTACACGTGATAACGATTTTGTTTCGTTCCTCTATCGTTTTAGCAGAAATCGTTTCCAAAAATAAGAATGATTAACACCCCTTCAAACTCCTCTTAAATGTTCCACATGTACAGGGATCAAAATAACGTTCAGAACCTATACCTAATTTTGTAGGCTGTTCTATAAGTATGATGTTATTGCGTGGGTGTGTTTCAGCCAATTAGAACGTACGATTCACGGCATGTTTGTTTTGAAAATGGGCGCGTGTTGAGAAAACCAGACTGAAACCTCAGCTCATCAATACAGGAAAACAAAGTGCCATTCAGAAACAAAATAGTTTTGATGTTTAATGAAGCACAATTGACTTATTGGAAATAATTTCGCCGATGCCTTATTTTAAGTTGTAATGCGGAAACAAAAATCACCGGCAAGGTCATAAAACTGCCGGTTATCGCCGGCAGCCGGCCGCTTTTTTGAACCCTGAATGCATCTTACTGTGTCACATTACATACAACACAAAAAGTTCTCCGAAGCCACACCTTACCTGATGTTTCCGTCCTTGCCAACCATTCCCATCGACGTGATTTGTGTCACGATGAGCCTCCCTTTTGTGTCACCCGCCACTTTTATACCCAGGTTCCTAAAACGCTTTTCTAGCTCGATCACAAATGGGCCATTGTCTGAACGACTGCCGATTACAAATCCCCCGAATTCACCATATCTTTCTTGTTTACCCTTAAGAGAACTTTCATTTGGAAAATCTGGACAACTTTCCTCCGTCGCAACTGCTACACTGAATATTTTGTCTTCCATTCCCACTGGTGTTAGCTTTGGCAAATCCTCTTTTCTATCTGGATTTTGGCCCGATTTACTCGTGGAAGTCGATACACTCAAATCAGCTTCCTTAGAACGAGACATACTACCACCACCCGTTTTCATTTCCGAAGATGACTGTCTCTTTAGAAGTTCGGGATTCTTGGGAGGTACTGGCGGTTTGGAAGGCTTATGAAGGTTTTCCACTGTACTTTTCACGTCGTGATTATATAGCTGTGTTTTACCTTTTGGTTTCTTACTAACATAAGACTGAACAAGTGGAGGAGGGGGTGTAAATCCTTCATTGGCAGTGCTATCGCCTCCATCGTGAAAGATTTTGTCCCTGTTGTGTCTGGAGATTTCATTTTGAGTTCTTGGTGAGACGAATACATTGTCACTTCCCTCAGATGTAACAGAGCCAGTAGAACATGAATCATCCCGCACAATGCGATGGGTGGGAAATCTGGGAACAGTCCATTGTTTGGCTGTCGGTTTCCTCGAGTCCAGATGATCTTCTGCCACATTTGCTTGTTTTTGTTCAATCTGATCTTGTGATACTTGGCTGTGGTCTCGCAGGTTAATTTCGCTAGGCTCTGTGTTATTAACAGTTACAGAGTTGTCAACAACATTAGCTTGTCGAGTGTTGTTATTCACACTTTTTAAAACTGATACTTCATTATTATGCAGTGGTTGCATCTGTTCAGCATCCGATGTTGGCGGTGATTCTGTTTTGTCAACAAACATCTTGAAGCTAGGGCTAAACGAAGGCGGGGGTGGAACAATGGGTAACGGAGGTGGAGATCCACTGCCGTCATGTTCTGACTCACTATCTGTAGAATCCAGAGGGGGTGGAGGTGTGGAGGGTGGCAACGGTGGAATTCTGACCTCTACTTCTGCACATGGTTCATTGCCAATCATACTCCTCCTGGGTAGTGAAGCCACTGGCAATACCGTGAACTCATGTTTTACATCAGTGTCAGTAATTTGCGGAGGGTGTGGAGGTGAGTAAGAGGGTGGTTCAGGTGGTAATGTGATTTCTTCTGTTTCTGATTCAACATTTATAACATCCACATGGGGTGGGGGTGGCACCAATGGTAGCTCAGGTAATGATAACAAATCCTCATTCTCAGATTCTGTGTCCACGGGATCAACAGGGAGTGGGAATGCAGACAACGATAGCTCAGGTGACGGTGCTGTTTCCTCTGTCCCGATTTCAATATCCATAATATCCAAAGGGAGTGGGGCAGCGTTTGATGGCTTGACTTCTGTTGCGGTTATATCCCGTGACTGATGAGAATTAAACAGCGATTCCACGTTTTCATCGGAGTCATCATCAAGCTCCCCGTCAGGCATCAACGGGCAGGGGGGAGTGGTTAAGGAAGACGGAGGAGTGAAGGGGGGTGGGGATGGACTACCGTCCCTTAGTGTACTCGAATCACTGTCATCTGATAACTGAGGGGGTGGTGGTGGTGCGTACAGTGGTGGCAATGATGATGCTTCATCACTATCATCATCGTCGCCACCATCATCTTGAGGCTCGTCAATATCCTGTTGCAATGTCGCATGGAATCTGGCCACTCTATCGCTCACCCTTTTGGATGCATCAATCTCTCCACGCATATTTTCCATATCCACAAATGTTTCTCGTTGCACGCCATTGCTATTAGTATACCTCCCATGAAACCCTTCTCGAGTTTTGTAGTTATTATTTAGCTGTGCCATGGGTGTGGACGAGTCCCCACTGACGCCCCCGTTCCTATCACTCCTTTCATATTTTCCATTCCTACGCTCATTCTCACTGCTGCTATCATCACTTTGTTTTCTCTCCTTAAGAGGTTCAGCTGATAACGATTGTGGTCCCTTATGTTCTCGTAGAACAACGAACGTAACATGGTCAGTGGGTTTCTTGAGTATCTGAAGAGCCCTGGAATGCGTGACGCCCTTGAGAACCTCCCCGTTCATCGACACCAGCCTGTCCCCAGGCCTCAACCGTCCATCCCTCTCGCACACGCTGCCTGGCAAAATACGTCGAACCTAGAAACAAAGCAGCGCAATATGTTTTAATGAAAATAGAACATGCATATATAGTTACTCTTGGATGTTGTTTTATCGAAAAAGCTCCCGACAAGTTTTTGTTGGTTAATTTATTCATAAACCATGAGAAATAACTGAGTTAATTCACTTATATTTTTCAATGTATTTGAATACAAAACATGTACCTGACGGTTCTCTCATAACACATTTAACTCTGAGACAATAGCATAAACAGGGGTCAAATTTAGCATATTTTTATCCATGGCAACTAAATTTTAAGCTCACCCAACCAAAACGTATCCACCCCGAACAAGATAGGTAATCAAATACGAAATCCAGTTTGAAAAGTATGTGTACTAAAGGCCTTATATATTCATCTTATATAATCCTTGCTGAGTCTCAAATTCGTTCTTTGTTAGGAGCTCAGGCTGACCGAGTCAGACCCTGCTGCCTTAATTCTTTGAGAACGGAATTAAGTGAACATTATAAACACGTATGCCTTTCAAAAATGTTAACTGGTACTGTCGGGCTGGTCAACTGGTATTTAAAGACCTGATGCAAAATACGAAAATCCCGATGGCCTCACCGTAATTATATGACAAAGGACGCTAACCATGCATTTGATGTTTTCATTAGCCTTAGAGAGAGATAACCTCTACTTAAACAGGGTATTCCTTAAAGTACTGCTATCACTACGAGCCCTTAAGTATTTACAAATACTATTAAAAAGCTATTTACAAATATGTTTGCTAAAAGTACAAAAAAATTGGATAGTAATTAACAATTTAAAAATACAATTAACAATTATATAAAATAAAATTTTGTTGGCGCAGCCTTAAAGGAATGAAATGTTTTATACTAACCATTAGAATCGGGACTTAGGAATTTTATATATAATTGCAATGGAAAAATCCACCCACCTGAAAGTAGCCTTTCATTCTGCCATAGCTTGGTATAAGAGACAATCCGAGTGAAGCGTTGGCAGGCTTGGATAGGCTGATGATCAACTTGCTACAACCATCTGGAACAGTCTCATCCTCAGAGCTACTCCATTGTTCAGGTTCAGTCTTGTTTGTCAGTCTTTCCCTTGTGTAAGGACCTCTTGCTTTCATTCTGATGTTGTTTTCTTCGCCATTCTCTGTGTTTTCTCCAAAGTTGTTATTTGTTGGTGAATTCCGAGTTGATGTTCTTGGGCCAGTACCAAAATCAGGGTTCTCCTGGTCTGCCCTGCAAACCTGCAGTTTCGTTACAGGAGGAATGTCTTTCAGTATCCTGATAACATCATTCTGGTCCAGGCCCTTTAGAAACTCTCCATTAACAGCCAAAACCTCGTCACCAGGCCTCAAACCACCACTTGGGCTCTCTGCTTTGCTGGCCGCGCCACCTGGGGTCACACTCTTGATAAAGACTCCTTTCACAATGGTACTGGCACGAGGTTTATCGATCGTCACACCCATTCCAAGTTCACCTGGCGGGCATTATGATATAATAAGAGCTTTATTAACATATACAAACTGTTGGTATTTCAAGCAATCTGAGTGGTTCGCTATCTCTGGCTAATTTGCGGAGTGGAACAATGGCCGGCGAAAACTCCTGTTTTGCAGTAGTGCAGAGAAGGAAATCTTGCAAATGCGTATTTTTGTTGATAGTGTTGTGTTGTCACCGAGTTTGTACTGAAATACTAATACAATTATTCCTTCAATCTCGGCAAACAGTGGCTTTCAAAATATTCTATCATTATTTTCAAACTCTTCAACTCGTCAAAAGTTAAAAACTTAATGGTTATGTTTTGGGTTTTCATCACTCTGGTTCATATATTAGAACTAAATCTAAAAAAAAAATGAAGTAACACGAAACACTTCTACTCTTCTAAAGGTACGAAATTAAAGGTCACTATAAGGATTGCAAAGAAGCATCATAAGCTCGACTGTAAAACAATAAAAAGGTTAAAATAAATCGTCTTACCTGATGCTTCTTTCCATATGGTAACAATCTCCATTACTCCATCGGTTTCGTCGCTTGTAGCATCTGTAAAATGATAGAAGTTATCATCAGCAATGTCGTTAGCTCTACTCATACTGGGGGACGCAGTACGACCATTCCAATTTCAAGGATTTGTCATAAGTTTTAGACTATTCGAGATAATCAGTTTAAAACTTCGGGAGTTTTATCTAAACTTATCAAAGACAGAGCGAAGACAGTGATTTAACTCATTTATATTATGGAGTGTGATAATGCCACGATAGCAACATTCTGAAGACCAGTTTTAAACGTCTCTGTCCTAGCAAGTTTATCTATCTTCTCTTTACAATATCAATTGGGAGAATATAGAAATGGATCACACACTGTAAGCTATCCAACACAAACCAACCCCATGTAAAAAACATATAAACATACCAACTCCGCTTTGAAAACTTAAACAAAACTGTCTGATCACCAAACAATAAAGGAAAGTGGAACTAAGAAATACTAAGACAGAAAACCAACATTTTTTAAAGTTTTTTTTTTCATTTTTTCTTTTGTGTTATAGCTTTCAGTAATAAATCCCCAAAATTCCGGTACTAACTATGACCTGCTCTTTCTATATTCTGGCATTTACGGAATGCTAACATCAGGTTTTCAGTTGGGTTACCTGACGCTATACTTCTTGTTTCTGCTAGTAGCTGCTCCTGCAGAAACAAGTAAAAAGGTAATTAGTTGTAGTAATCTTCATTGGAGAGCTGTTACTAAGTGGTGTACCGCTTCAACACACGACATGTAAGTTAACCATTTGCTGATTTGTCCTATAAACGTCCCGTGCAAAACATGCGTGGTAAGGATAACAAATCCCGCTTCGTGTCTTTGTTTGAGCCACCACCCCGTACCTGATCAAGCTATACGTGGTGTAAACCCTGTGATACGATTGTTTGCGGCTTGATGGACTGAGGAATACATTGCTTTAGCATTTCTCCAAACTTTTTTCCATCGAAAATCTGTGTCCTAAAGACGACCAACTCCACATTACGGTAACTGAATGTGCCTGATCATCTTCGTTGCCTTACTGCGCTAGCAGCGAAGTGTTGTCTGCTGTTTGAAACAAACAGAAAGCGTAGGTATGGCAGCATTCCCCCCGTTCTGAAGAAACTAAACTTGAAACGTTGCTTGATTGCTTCATAATAAATGTATATTATGATTTTGCAACGTCAACCGTAAAAACACTTCGCTGAACTAAACAGATTTACTAGAATAATGAATTAAGAGGAACATATTAAATATATATATTTTTAAGAAAACTGATGAACTACATATAACAACAAAGTCCAGGGTCAGACCCGGGGTTCAGATATTCGTAAACACAAAATTGATTTAAAACTTCTATTATCAATCACAGGTATTTAAAGTTGAAAGAAACTGCTACTGGGGCGGATCAAGGATTTAGTGAGAGGGTGTTCGGTCAAACGTCCGCCTACATTATCTAATTGTTATTGTTATTTAACAAGTCCTTTTTTCACAAGAAGAAGTACGGTAAAAATATTTGTGTTTTACTTTAGGGGGTTCGACCGAACCACCCGAACAACCCCTAGATCCGCCCCAGTGCTATCAGTTTGATGTTCGTCTCTATTCATAGTACCAATGCGCACCGCTTGCTGCACCGAATACTGTATCGTAGGTGTCCTTCTTGTTATATTTTACAGGTCCTATCCAGTCCACTCTTCTACAGGCTAGAAATACTTAAATTATTCGACTTAATATATTTAGACAATGCCTTATTTGTATATGACTATTATAGAAATAAACTTCCAGCAACCTTTCATGGCTTCTTTAAAAGCATACACGAGGTACATCGGAATAACACCAGACTGGCAAGCAAGAAATCTTACTATCTTCCTAAAACTAGAACTAACTACGGCAAATTTAATATTCGGTTCAATGGTACTAAAATCTGGAATTCTATTCAAGGCGACCTCAAATCAAAGGGTCACACTTGCTTTAAGAAACAACTAAAATTTTCTCTTATCTCCAGTTACAGATCTTACTAATAGTTACATTGATGTACAA
>JAOEJI010672925.1:0-11388 GCA_025448255.1 Umimayanthus chanpuru
ACTTCTTCGGTCCGCGCCCGGGCGTTGTAATGCCCCCTCTCCTCTGCTGTCAGAATAAATCTCCACGCTTCAGCCAGACTCTCGTTTCTTTCCACTAGGTCCATCGTTCTGGCAGTATCTGAAAGTATCAGCAAAACATATTTTCAATGTCTTGTTCAGACAACATGTACGCATATACATACCCTTGCGGTCCGTATTACACTGGTAAAAAGTATTTTAAGCCCTTTAGGACCTTTAGGAATTAAGGATTGTCAGTATGGACTGTGGTATTGTACAATTGATTAATAAGAATGTAAATCTCTTACGTACCGTCCACCAGACAAGTCTCTTTGTAAAATAGGTTGAACCCATTTATTCCTGTAGCCGATGTTGACTTTTTTTGTCTAATAACAAAAATAAAAACACTTAAAAGATTTTTTTTCAAAGTTTGTTTATTCATTGTTTTCGGCTAAGTGGTAAATTAAGGCCCTTTCAATGACATGGTTCGTTAGCAATGTCTAATGCCCGGGCAGGGAGTACCGCAGTTCTAATGAATGGCTAACTGGGATGTGCTGCTGGATGGGATCGCATTTCCATAACTGGATTGACTAATTTTAGTTGAATTACTAAAATTGAGACACACATTTTCGGGGTTCCTGGGATAAGGAAATTCTGATAAGCAAGGCTTTAAAAATATTTTTTTTTACTAGCTCTTTCAAATTTTAAAAAAATGGGGGGGAGGGGGCACGTGCTCCCCGGCCCTCCCTGCTCCGCGGTCCCTGAATGGGGGGTATAAAGTTATTTTGGTTACAGAATACTGGGTACTGAAAGGCCAGTAGCAGATACTAAAGCAAAAATTTGCCAAAGCACCCCCCTGGTCTAATGATAGTACAAGATAAAATTTACAACACTACTTCTACCAAATTAAGAATGGGAAGCAATAGGACGCCACACCCTTTCCGTTAACAATAGACGACACTAAAAACCAGAGGAGTAGATCGAAGCAGATTACAGAGCGGACGACTTGTATAATTTTTAAAAGCTGTTCTATCAGTTACCATAGAAAACTACCGCATCAGGATTTTTCTTTTTTTCTATCTGAATACCAAAACATTGTATCGATTAATGCTTGGTTTCCGTACTCAATAATCTCCACATTAACTGATTAAAAGCGACACGCACATGTACAGAACCAGTTTATAAACACGTGCTTGATACTCCGATACAGGCGATAGAAAGATCTAAAATATAAATGACACAGATCTATACCAACCTTGACATGATAATGACAACTTTCAAGAAACAATTGATAATTTTCGATATAGCAAAGAACGGCAACTCTTGTTTCTCTATAAGCTTGTGTTTAGCATTGACGTGCGCCAGTAGCATTTGGAGTATCATATCATACCATACAAAGACGACATCGGCAAAGTTGTACCGCCTACAAAGGTGTTGACGGATAAAGGAAAATTTGCCCGACAACATGCAACCAGATCATTAGCTCATATCTGTTCGTTAGACCAAAAATAGTTTTCTGCTTAAAGGTAGATTATATTATTCGTGAATGGAATTTCCTTTATCATTTGCAAAACCTAGACTTAATAAGTACAATTTTTAAACTTTTATTTTGCTCAGTCACAACTGCCCGATACAAATTTACCCGCGACCGTCGAACTTCACATGTGCCTAATCTAATGCTAATGAGTAAATTCTGTTGTTCTATACCTCATTTGCATTAGATTCGGCACTTGTGAAGTTCGACGTTTGACCCGGCCCTTGGTATCATAAGTTTACCAAGCCATTCTTTTCGAAGTAAGATTAGATTTTTAACGACAGATTGGTTAAAACCTAGTTTATCTTGAATCATTTTGATAATATTTTATTCACTGCAGAATTCAGAGTGTAAAGTATTTACCTCCCACACAAGTTTTCCTGATTATACTGTCTGTGGCAGTCAACTAAGTTTACCAAGGTGTTCTTTTCCATATAAAACAGCATTTAAAACGACAAATGAGTTAAATTGTATTATTTTGAGCGATTCTAAAAAACTGTTATATACACTGTTAAGTTCAGACTATAAAAACATTTGTTTTGCTCATTCACAACTGCCTGGTACAAATTTCGCCGACCAGAACAATTAGTATCACATACAGCAGTCGGGCCAGTTTTCCGAGCCGTTTTAATTTAATAGTTGTAAAATAGCATTTAAAACGACAGATTAGCTAAGATGTATATTGTTTTGACCTATTCGGCGGAAAACTATTTTACGCACTGTAAAGCTCAGAGATGTTTTACTCAGTCACAATTGCCTGGTACCAATTTGCCCGTGCATAGTAAATAATAGTATCATATGGCAGTCGGCCAGTTCTTTGAGCCGTTCATTTAGTTGTAAAATAGCATTTAAAACGACACATTTGTTAAAACGTAGGTTAATTTAAAAACTTCTTAAAAAGTACGATATAATAGTTTTGCTCCGGCAGTCACAACTGCCCGGTACAAGTTTGCCCGACCATAATATCATATGTGACAGTTGGCCCAATTTTTAAAGCTGTTGTTTTCGACATAAAATAATATTTAAAACGATAGATTAGTTAAAATGTAGATTATTTGACCTATTCTATCTGGAAATTATTTCATGCACTGTAATTAAGTTCAGATTATAAAAAAAAAATTGTTTTGCTCCTCCACAACTGCCCGGTACAAATTTGCCAGACCATACTTATTATACTATCATATGACGGTCGACCTGTTCTTTACAAAGTGAAATAACATAAAATTGTTTTTAAAAGCTTCTGAAAACTATTTTATGCATTGAAAATTTGAGTGTATAACAATATGCGTTTTGCTCAGTTAAAAATGTAATGAAAAAATTTGCCCGACCGTAGAATCATGTAGCAGCCAGCCAATTTGCCGAGCCGTATTTTTCGATACAATATAATAATTAAAACGACAGGTTTTTACTTAAAATGCAGATTATTTTGAGCGATTCTGAAAAATAGTAAATGCACTGTAAAGTTCAGAGTCTAAAAATATGCGTTTTGCTCAGTCACAACTGCCCGATAGGCGATACAAATTTGTCTGACCATCGTATCATTTGGGCAGTCGGTCCAGTTTTCTGAGCCATTCTTTTAGAAGTAAAATAACAATTAAAACAACAAATTAGTAAAATGTGGACTCTTTTTTACCTTTTCTGAAAATTGTTTCATGCACTGTAGAGTTCAAAGCATAAAAATTTTCCTCAGCCACAACTGCCCGGTACAAATTTGCCCAACCACAGTATCACACGGCGGTCGTCTGGTCGTCATGTTCTTTTCGAAGTGAAAGAACATAATAAGATTGTTTTGAAAGATTCTGGAAACTGTTTTATGCATTGTCTAACTCAGAGTGTAGAAATCTTCATTTTGCTCAGTCTCAATTGCCCGATACGAATTTGCCCGACCATAGTATCATTTAGCACTCGGCCCTGTTTTCCAAGTCGTTCTTTAGAAGAAAAATATCATTTTAAACAACGGATTAGCTAAAATGTAGATTATTTTGGCCGATTCTGAAAAAACATTTTATGCACTGTAAAGTTCGGAGGAAAAAAATGTTTGTTTTGCTCAGTCACTGCAATTGCCTGGCACCAATTTGCCTGCGCATAGTATCATACGGCATTCGCGCCAGTTTTTGGAGCCGTTCTTTTAGAAGTAAAATAACATACAAAATGACAGCGAGTAGTTAAGATCTAGATTGTTTTGAGAATTTCTGAAATTGTATAATAAAATTCGTTTTGCTTAGTCGCACCTGCCCGGTACAAATTTGCCCCACCGTAGTATCATATGGTAGTCGGCCCAGTTTTCCAAGCTGTTCTTTTGGGCATAAAATAACGTTAAAAAACAAATTAGTTACAAATGAAGATTATTTTGACCTATTCTGAAAATTATTTTATAATTATATTTTAGTTTACTTTAAAGTTCAGGTTATAAGAATATTTGTTTTGCACTGCCACAACTGCCCGTTACAATTGTGCCCGACCAAAGTACCATATGGCAGCCGGCCCAGTTTTCCGAGCCGTATTTTTTGAAGTAAAATAACAAACGACAGATTAAGTAAAATGACGATAAGTTTGAGAGATTATGAAAATGTTCTATGCACGGTAAAGTTCAGCGTATAAAAACATTTGTATTGTTCAGTCGCTTTTACCGGCCGTTACTCATTGAGAGGCTGCCTGTTCAGCTCAGGTTTATAACGCAGATTATATCGGCCGTCCCTGGCCGGGAGAGGTGGGAGGCGGAGGATTTAAGGAATATTTTGAATTGACAGTTAGTAAGATTTGAAGGATGGATGTGTGCGACGTGAAGTATTGTGAGTTTTGAACAATTGCTGTGATGTGCTTTCATGTGGGTTCAACTATGTAACTGAAGGATTGATGTGATATAAAGGGTTGGTATAATTTGAAGCACTCGTGAGATTTGAAGGGTCGCCAGGATTTTAGGTTCTGTGTGACTTGAACAAACCGTATAACCTAAATGTTTGTGATTTCAATAATTGACGTGCCCTGAGGGATAGTTGTCATTTAAGGGGTTGGTTTGCTGTGATCAAAAGGAATTCTGCGACTTAAGAACTGATGAGATTGGTGTACTCTGTAGAATTTATGTAGTTTGAACTACTCGTGTACTTGTGTTGTTGGTGTAATCTAAGGTGTATTTCAAAATGGTAGTGGGATTTTAGGACTTTTGTCAGTTGATAGATTGGTGTGCTTTCAAGGATTTATGTGATTTCAATGATCTATGAGACGTGAAGGATTATGGTTTTAAAGATTTATTGGGCTTGAAAAATTGTTGTGATTATAAGAAATAATGTGATTTGAAGGAGCGCTGAGAATTGTGTTGGTAGTACTGAAGGATTCGTTGGTATAAAGATTTGGTGTAACTTTAAGTACTCGTAAGACTTAAAGCATTTGTATAATTTTAAAGATCAGTGTAATTAAAAGCAATATTTTTTTAAATAATCGGTTTCAAGAACTATTAGGGTTGAACGATTGGTGTGATTTCAAATATTAACGTGTCTCAAAAAAATTGTGTAATTGAAACTTTTGTGTGCTTTGAAGGAGTGGTGTCAAAAGACTTTGACTTAAAAGAATGTTGTCATTTGAAGAATTTGTATGATTTAAAGAACTTGTGTGATACATAGGATTAGTGAGAGAGTGAAATGATTGCTATGATTTGCAGGAATTAACTTAAACAGGGGCGTAGCCAGGATTTTTCCTTGGGGGAGGGGGCCCAAGTGACTTTTTTAAGAGAAATGTTCACTTTTGGTAGACAGACTGGGGCGTACTAGTGAGTGTTATACTGAGGTACAACAGAAAAGGGGGGGCCCGGGCCCCCTGGGCCCCCCCTCTGGTTACGCCCCTGTTAAATGAATAAGCTGTGTAGTTTCAAAGTTTGCTGTCATTTCAAGGACTTGTATGATTTCAAAAACTTATACAACTTGAAGGATTGGCGTAGTTTCTAGAATTTGTGGGGTGTTAAAAACTAGCTGATCAAAATTATTGCTGTGATTTGAAAGATTCGAGTGAATTGAAAAACGGATATGATTAAGGGGATAAGTGTACGTTAAAGGAGTGTTGTGATTGGACGGAATGGTTTGATTCGAGGTATTGGTGAAACTTTATACGACTTTGGTGTGACTTGTAAAAATTTTCTGATTTGAAAAAGAGGTGCGGTTTCTGAATGGTGGTGTAATTTAAACAAGCGTGATTTGAAGGAGTGGTGTGGTTTGTAGGAGTAGTGTGTTTTCTGGGAGTGGAGTGATTTGATGGACTGGTGTGATTTGTAGGAGCCTGTGCTTTGTAAAAGTGGTGTGTTTTGTAAGAGTTGTTTGACTTCTAGGAGTAGTGTGTTTTGTAAGAGTTGTGTGACTTGTAGGAGTAGTGTCTTTTGTAAGAGTGGTGTGACTTGTAGGAGTAGTGTGTTTTGTAAGAGTGGTGTGACTTGTAGGAGTGGTGTGTTTTGTAAGAGTTGTGTGACTTGTAGGAGTGGTGTGTTTTGTAAGAGTTGTGTGACTTGTAGGAGTGGTGTGTTTTCTAAGAGTGGTGTGACTTGTAGGAGTAGTGTGTTTTGTAAGAGTGGTGTGACTTCTAGGAGTAGTGTGTTTTGTAAGGGTGGTGTGACTTGCAGGACTGGTGTGTTTTGTAAGAGTGGTGTGACTTCTAGGAGTAGTGTGTTTTATAAGAGCGGTGTGACTTGTAGGAGTGGTGTGTTTTGTAAGAGTTGTTTGACTTGTAGGAATAGTCTGTTTTGTAAGAGTTGTGTGACTTGTAGGAGTGGTGTGTTTTGTAAGAGTTGTGTGACTTGTAGGAGTGGTGTGTTTTGTAAGAGTGGTGTGACTTCTAGGAGTAGTGTATTTTGTAAGAGTTGTGTGACTTGTAGGAGTGGTGTGCTTTGTAAGAGTTGTGTGACTTGTAGGAGTAGTGTGTTTTGTAAGAATGGTGTGACTTGTAGGAGTGGTGTGATTTGTAGAAGTGGTTTGATTTGTACGAGTGGAGTGTTTTGATGAAGTGGTGTGATTTAATGAAGTGGAGTGATTTGATGGAGTGGTGTGATTTGTAGAAGTGGTGTGATTTGTAAGAGTGATATGATTTGTGGGAGTGATGTGTTTCAAAGAGTGATGTAATTTGTAGGAGTGAAGTGATTTATAGGAGTGGTGTGAGTTGCAGGAGTGGTGTGATTTAATAAGGTGGTGTATTTGATCGAGTGGTGTGATTTGTAGGAGTGGAATGATTTGATAGAGTGCTACGATTTGTAGGAGCGATGTGATTTGTAGGGATGGTGTGATTTGTAGGAATGGTGTGGTTTGTAGGAGTGGATTGATTTGTAGGAATGGTGTCATTTGAAGGAATGGTTTCATTTGTAGGGCGGAGTAGATTAATTAGATGGAGTGGTGTGATTTGTAGGGGTGGAGTGATTTGTAGGAGTGATGTGTTTTGTAGGAGTGGTGTGATTTGTAGGGGTTGAGTGATTTGTAGGAGTGATGTGATTTGTAGGAGTGTTGCGATATGTAGGAGTGATGAGATTTCTATGAAAGGTGTGATTTGGAGCAGTAGGAGTGGTCTCATTTGAAGGAATGGTGTCGTTTGTAGGGAGAAGTAGAGTAATTTGATGGAGTGGTGTGATTTGTATGAGTGGTATGATTTGTAGGAGTGGAGTGATTTGCTAGAGTGGTACGATTAGCAGGAGTGATGTCATTTGTAGAAATGATGTGATTTGTAGGAGTGGTGTGATTTGTAGGAGTGATGTGTTTTGTAGGAGTGGTGTGATTTGTAGGAGTGTTGCGATTTGTAGGAGTGATGCGATTTCTAGGAAAGGTGTGATTTGGAACAGTAGGAGTGGTCTCATTTGAAGGAATGGTGTCTTTTGTAGGGCGGAGTAGAGTAATTTGATGAAGTGGTGTGATTTGTATGAGTGGTATGATTTGTAGGAGTGATGTGATTTGTATTTGTGGTGTGATTTGTAGGAGTGGTGTGATTTGTAGGAGTGATGTGATTTGTAGGAGTGGTGTGATTTAAAGGAGTGGTGTTATCTGAAGGGGTAGGTATGGACTTCTAGGAGTTGTGATATTTGTAGAAGTGGTGTGCTTTGAAGAAGTGAAGTGATTTCATTGAGTGGTGTGATTTTTAGGAATGGAGTGATTTGCTAGAGTGGTACGATTTGCAGGAGTGATGTGATTTGTAGAAATGGAGTAGAGCAATTTGATGGAGTGGTGTGATTTGTAGGAGTGGAGTGATTTGTAGGAGTGGTAATTTTAAGGAATGGTGTTATTTGTAGGGCGAAGTAGAGTAATTTGATTAAGTGATGTGATTTCTAGGTATGGTGTGATTTGTAAGAGTCGTTTGATATGAAGTAGTGATGTGATTTGTAGGAGTGAAGTGATTTAAAGGAGTTGTGTGAGTTGCAGGTGTGAAGTGATTTGATGGAGTGGTGTGATTTTTAGGAGTGGATTGATTTGTAGGAGTGGAGTGATTTGTAAGAATGGTGTCATTTGAAGGAATGGTGTCATTTCTACGGCGGAGTAGAGCAATTGGTTGGAGTAGTGTCATCTGTAGGAGTGGTGTGATTTGTAGGGGTGGTGTGATTTGTAGAAATAATGTGATTTGTAGGAGTGGTGTGCTTTGTAGGAGTGGTGTGCTTTGTAGGAGTGGAGTGATTTGTAGGAGTGGAGTGATATGTAAAAATGGTGTCATTTGAAGGAATGGTGTCATCTCTACGGCGGAGTAGAGCAATTTAATGGAGTAGTGTCATCTGTAGGAGTGGTGTGATTTGTAGGGGTGGTGTGATTTGTAGGGGTGGTATGATTTGTAGGGGTGGTGTGATTTGAAGGAATGGTGCTATTTGTAGTGCGGAGTAGAACAATTTGATGGAGTGGTATCATCTGTAGGGATGGTGTGATTTGTCTGATTTGTGGAAGTGGTGTGATTTGTAGGAGTGGCGTGATTTGTAGGGATGGTGTGATTTGTAGGAGTGGTGTGATTTGCAGGGGTGGTGTGATTTGTAGTGGTGGTGTGATCTGTAGAGGTGGTGTTTTTGGGGGGTGGTGTGAATTGTAGGGATGGTGTGATTTGTGGATGTGGTGTGATTTCTAAGAATGGTGTGATTTGTAGGAGTGGTGCGATTTGTAGGGGTGGTGTGATTTGTAGGAGTGGTGTGATTTGTAGGAGTGGTGCGATTTGTAGGAGTGGTGTGATTTGTAGGGGTTGTGTGATTTGTAGTGGCGGTGTGATTTGTAGGGGCGGTGTTATTTGTTGGGGTGGTGTGCATTGTAGGGGTGGTTTGATTTGTAGGAGTTGTGTGATTTGTAGGGGTGGAGTGATTTTTAGGGGTGGTGTGATTTGTAGTGGTGGTGTGATTTGTAGGGGTGGTGTGATTTGTAGGAGTGGTGTGATTTCCAGGGGTGGTGTGATTTGTAGGGATGGTGTGAATTGTAGGGGTGCTGTGATTTGTAGGAGTGGTGTGATTTGTAGGAGTGGTGTGATTTGTAGGGGTGGTGTGCTTTGTAGGAGTGGTGTGTTTTGTAAGAGTTGTGAGATTTAAAGGAGTAGTGTGTTTTGTACGATTGGTATGATCTGTAGAAGTGCTATGATTTGAAAGAGTGGAATGATTTGTAGGAGTGGTGTGAATTGTAGTACTTGTATGATTTGTAGAAGTGGTGTGACTTGTAGGATTGGTGTGATCTCTAGGAGTGGTATGATTTGAACAGGTGATGTGATTTGTTGGAGTGGTATGATTTGAGGGCTGGTGTGATTTGTAGGTGTGGTGTGGTGTGATTTGAAGGAATGGTATTATTTGTAGGGCGGAGTAGAGCAGTTTGATGGAGTGGTGTCATCTGTACGGGTGGTGTGATTTGTCTGATTTGTGGAAGTGGTGTGATTTGTAGGAGTGGCGTGATTTGTAGGAGTCGTGTGGATTTGTAGGAGTAGTGTTAATTGTAGGAGTGGTTTGATTTGTAGGAGTGGCTTTATTTGTAGGAGTAAAGTGATTTGATTGAGTGGTGTGATTTTTAGGAGTTGAGTGATTTTACGGAGAGGAGTGATTTGTAGGAGTGGTATGATTTGTAGGAGCGATGTGGATTTTATAGGGTTTAGTGGTGCGATTTGTCGGAGTGGAGTGATTTGATGGAGTTGTGTGATTTGTAGAAGTGGAGTGATTTGTAGGAGTGGCGTGATTTGAAGTAATGGTGTTATCTGTAGGGCGGATTAGAGCAATTTGATGAAGTGATGTGGTTTGTGGGCGTGGTCTGATTTGTAGGGGTCGTGTGATATGTAGGAGTGATGTTATTGGTAGGAGTGGTGCGATTTGATGGAGTGGAGTGATTTGATGGAGTAGTGTGATTTGTAGGAGTGGTGGAATTTGTAAGTTTGGTGTTGTTTGATGGAGTGGAGTGATTCGATGGAGTGGTGTAATTTAATGAAGTGGAGTTATTTGATGGAATGGTGTGATTTGTAGAAGTGGTGTGATTTGTAGGAGTGGTGTGATTTGTGGGAATGATGGGATTTGAAGGAGTGATGTGGTTTTATAGGAAATAAGTGATTTATAGGAGTGGTGTAATTGATCGAATGGTGTGATTTGTAGAAGTGGAGTGTTTTGATGGAGTGCTAAAATTTGTAGGAGTGATGTGATTTGTAGGAATGGTGTGATTTGTAGGAGTGGTGTAATTTCGATGTGGAGTGATTTGTAATAGTGGTGTGATTTGTAGGAGTAGAGTGCTTTGTAGGAGTTGTGTCATTTGAGGGAATGGTTTCATTTCTAGGGCGCCGTAGATTAATTTTGATGGAGTGGTGTGATTTGTTGGAGTGGTATGATTTGTAGGAGTGATTTGATTTGTAGGAGTTGAGTGATTTGATGAAGTGGAGTGATTTCTTCGAGGATTGTGATTTGCAATAGTGTTGCGATTGTAGGAGTGATGCGATTTCTAGGAGTGGTGTGGTTTGGAGGAGTAGTGTTATTTGTAGGAGTGGTGTGATTTGTAGGAGTGGTGTGATTTGATGGAGTGGAGTGATTTGATGGAGTAGCGTGTTTGTAGGAGTGGTGTGATTGGTAGAAATGGTGCGATTTGTAGGAGTGGAGTGATTTGTAGGAGTGGTGTGATTTGAAGGAATGGTGTTATTTGTAGGGCGGAGTAGACTAAATTGATGAAGTGATGTGATTGGTAGGCGTGATGGGATTTGTATGGGTCGTGTTATACGTAGGAGTGATGCGATTGTTTGGAGTGGTGTGATTTGTAGGAGTGGTGTGATTTGATGGAGTGGAGTGATTCGATGGAGTGGTGGGATTTAACGAAGTGGAGTGATTTAATGGAATGGTGTGATTTGTAGGAGTGGTGTGATTTGTAGGAGTGGTATGATTTGTGGGACTGATGTGATTTGAGGTGTGATGTGATTTTATGAGAAAGAAGTCATTTATAGGAGTGATGTAATTGATCGCGTGGGGTGGTGTGATTTGTAGGAGTGGAGAGATTTGATGGAGTAGAGTGATTTGATAGAGTGGAGTGATTTTATAGCGTGTTGTGATTTTGTAGGAGTTGTGTGATTTGCAGTATTTGAGTAATTAGATCGATTGGTGTGGTTTCATGGAGTGGCGTGATTTGAGGAGTGGTGTGATATGTAGGAGTGGTATGATTTGTGGGACTGATGTGATTTGAGGTGTGATGTGATTTTATAGGAAAGAAGTCATTTATAGGAGTGGTGTAATTGATCGCGTGGGGTGGTGTGATTTGTTGGAGTGGAGTGATTTGATGGAGTGGAGTGATTTGTTGGAGTGGTGTGATTTGTAGGAGTAGTGTGATTTGTAGTAGTGGTGTGATTTGATGGAGTGGAGTGATTTGTTGGAGTGGTGTGATTTGTAGGAGTAGTGTGATTTGTAGTAGTGGTGTGAT
>JAOEJI010674036.1:0-14714 GCA_025448255.1 Umimayanthus chanpuru
TAGCAATAACTTACTTTCAGGTCGCCTTCCAACTTTCTCTTTGCCTTTTCTACATCACCGCGTATTTTCTTCTCTCTGGCCAGTTGGTCCTGAGTTTCCTCGTTTTCTTTTTCTAGTTTGGCCTTAAGTTTGTTCAGGTGATTCACTTTGTCTTCAGTCTCCTGAAGATGTTGTTCGAGTTCCTGTAAAAAGAGAAATTCCGTTTGAAGTCAAGTAAGCACTGGGATAACACAGTCAAAAACAAAAGAATATGAAACCGTAGCAGCAACGGCAAAAGCACTCACAACAACAACAACAACAACAACAGCAACAACACAACAACAACAACAACAACAACAACAAAGAACAATTACAAAAGTTGTAATTGCAGTAACGACAACAAACTCAAACAAGAAAAGAAAGTAAAAGTAACAAATTTATTGTCGGCCATCAGTTAACTCTGAGGAAAAAACGAAGCGTACCGCGTTTGCATCTTCTACAGCTTTCTTCGCTTTGTTGAGTTTCGCGATGCCTTCATCTTGGTTTGCGAGCTCGTCATTGAGTTGGTCAATGTTCTTGTCTCTTGCTGCGAGATCTGTTTCAGCCTAGAAGGAACAAAGATTAACAGTTCAATTAAACGGTCAGAATCTATGAAAACTGATAGGCAAATCTACACTTTCTGAAGTATTTGAAGGGGTACGTCATCGAATTTTAAAGTTAAGACATGAAATTGGTGTCGGGCCGGGGGCACTGTAATGAAAAACAAGGGCGTAACAGCCTTGCGTGCTACCTCCTGGAATACGCCGTTGATCTTTGTGCAGCAGTCCTAAATTAGAAATGTAGATTCGTTTGCAAGAGCAAGAGAAGATACGTGAGAAACTATCAAACAACATAAACTTTAGCCATCATTTTTAAGTGGTGCGTTGGTCTGCTTTAGATTCTTAATTGACGGCGATTTTCGTCTTGTCGTAACCGGTTTTTGCTCCTGACAAAACACGTGTTTTTGCAAATGTTCTGTTTGTTTTGCTACACGGAGTTAGAAAACGCAGTTTTGTGGCCAAATTTTGGATATATCGAAGCTATTACCTTTTTAAGTGCCATTTCAAGATCGTCGATGTCTGCCTTCATATCCTTGATTTCTTGCTCCATCTTCTGCTTCATTCCCGACAGTTCAGCGCTAGCTTCCTCTTCGTCTTCCAGCTGTTCCAGCATTTCCTTGACCTGAGCCTCCAACTCGCTCTTCTTCGCTTCCAGTTCCATCATTTTCTCATCTGCGTCAGCAAAGGCATCTTGCTCCTATTGGCATGGAAAAAAGCAATGCTCAAGAAAGAGTAATTATGTACGGACCTTTTGATACTGTGGAGTAGGGTAGGGAGTTTGCTGTGGGTAAGATTATAAAAATATTTTGCTTGCATTTTTCCCACATAATCTTTGACTACCAAACATTTATAGTTCGCTCACTTTTTTACATCTTATCTTGTACAGCCTTTCCGTTTCTATCTGACCAAAAAGTACAGTTGACTGCCGACAACTCGAACTTCGCTAACTCGAACCTCCCGCCAACTCGAAGTAATTTTCATTTCCCTTCAGGTCATTTTCTATATAATTTTACCCTCGATAACTCGAACTTTCAATAACTGGAACCTTTTTCTATTTCCCCTGAAGGTTCGAGTTATCGGGAGTCGCCGTATATTTTTTTCAAAATACCTCCTCCCCTACATCGCTGGAACCTAACTAAGTGATCGGCCCCTAATTAAAAGCGACCTGCAAGGGAAAACTTGCATCCTTGGCAGATTTTTGCTGATTGCCAACTACAAAGCGGCAAAATTTGCCTTCTCCAACACAAGCAGAATTAATGCATGGCTTATCGTCGATATTCGGTAGCTTAAAATTTGGGAAACTTTTCCCACGCCATTCCCCACCCCCACCCCCTATAAACTTTTGAATTTGCATTAACTGCATTTTGAGAGCCGTTTTGGGTTTCAGACATCAAATTTTACTGGTATAAATTAAAGTCTTTATCATCAGGATTGAGATTGGGGGGGGGGGGGCACCGTTAGTGACTCAATACTGGGGGGCGCAAGACAATTTTTCTTACTAACTCTTTATAATTTTAAAAATATTGGGGCCCCCCTGCTCCGCGGTCCCAGCTGATCACGCCTGATCATCACTCAAAAACAACAGTTTTTTAAATATTCTCCCTCGATTTTCGAATTGTACTAAAAACTGGAAGATTTTGGTAAAAATAGGGAGATGTTGGTAAGAATAGGGAGACAGGGAGACTGTACCAAAAATCGGAATCGGGAGGGTTGGAATCTCTGGATAAAGAAAGTTGATATATTGTCTTCAATACATTTTTGTTTCAACCACAAACTTGTTAAATGCCAATTTAATTTCCAATTCACTGACAGATTTTCCCGCCAAAACTGGAACACACCAGAGCAACCAATAAGATTCCTCTAATTTGTCACGTGAATCACGTGTTACCAACCCGCTGCAGTGTGGTGAAGAGGTCATTTTTCTCCTCCATCAGTTTGGTGAATTTGTCTTCAAGTTCTTTGCGCAGAGCGACCTCAGAGTCGTACTGCTTCTGGACTTTCTCCAGCTCGGCTTGCTTCTCTCTCAGCTCTTCGTCAGTTCGAGCGACGTTCAGAAGTGGTTTCACCTGCGGAGGTACGTGCTTGCTGTGAGTTGAAACGAACTCAACTGATGGTTGCCTTTTTTTGACAGCCGTTCATTTTGATGTTCATTTTTGGAAAAGGAGGATTTTCTGTTCTCACTTCTGTTGAACAGCAGAGTTCTTGCAAACTTAAAAAAATCCCCATCTAAGTCTTTATATTCGCAACTTGTATCATATTAATCGACTTTATATGTAAAATTAACACTTGAAAGTTTCAAGTAGATGTTAGATGAAGATTTCGAACTTCAGTTCAGTTCATGGAATTTAAACGTATGTTTGTAGCGGTGTTTGTTTGTTCGTTCGTTCGTTTTTTTGTTTGTGTGTGTGTATGTACCGTATTTATTCGACTTTTAGGCTGGGCGCTTATTTGAGGCTGGGCGCTTACTAAATTTTCACCATTTCCAGCCACACTACATTTTCAGTAAGTCAGTTATTTTCCACTGATCAACAAACAAAGGAAAAAGAACAGTGCTCTAACTTTACCTCATATTTACAATTTTTCTTTGGAGGGGGGCAGGGGGGCACTTATCAGAGGCTGGGCACATATTAACTTTATAGGCCAAAAGGTTGGGTGCTTGTTTGAGGTTGGACGGTTATATTTGAATATAATTATTTGGTATGTATGTTTGTGTGTGTGATGTATGTACGTATAAGTGTTTGTATGGTTGTGTGTTTGCACATGTGTTTTAGTGAATGTGCAAGTGTCTGTAGATGGTATTTCATCTTGTATCTCTGTAGCTGTAAAAACTTGAAATAAATATAAATCAAAGTCTGACCTTTGTAAACAGTCTCCACCAACTCCAGTTCCTGAGGAAGATGTATTTACGGACGTTGCGCTGAATAACAGCCACACCAATCCTGATATTAAATACAACAAAATCTTGTTAAAGCAGGGAAATGATAACAATACTTATAAGTTAACTGTCGTTATAGACACTATCAATTGGAGTTAAGCTCCTCAGGCACAATTTTGCACTAACCTCTGATCGCACATCTTCTTGTACTCCTTGCGCATCAGGTAACCTTTGCAGAAAGCCTGGAACATGGAGATAATCTTGGACAGTCGCTCATCACGCAGATCTTCCAGTTGACCCAGGACACCAGCCCTGAAGAAAACCTGTTTTGCGAGGAGAAAGAACAGAATTGTTTGTTCAAAACAAACTGTGATATTCACTAGGCCAAACACAACACCACTGTACTCTTGTAAGTTTTCTGATTGGGTTGGTTAGTTATGATACATGTAAGAATAGAAAAAATGGAGCATACAAACATAATGCAAGTTCGAATCAGTTGGACATTTCACTTCTTTGGTATTCCTAGCAATTATTGATAAAGTTAATAAATTACTTAACTTAGAAATTAGGTAGAAAATGAACTTATACATTACATGGAAGTGCTGGAGTATAGAATCCTAAAGTTGATTCTCTTGGACACATTTTTAAAAACTCTTTAGAAATTTCTACCTGTGTCAATAGTATTAATAATAATAATAATAATAATAATAATAATAATAATAGTACATCTTATCTAAAAATAATAATGATAATAATTATAAGATAAAAATATAAACAATGATGCAGCCCTTACTGAGATAATAATTTTTTCCCCAAGTCATGTGCAGTGACTTGTTGCTTGATCATTGCTCGATCATTGAAAATAATTATATTAGATGTGTATTAATAATAGTAATACTAATAATAGTAATAACAACTAATAACAATTCATGAGGGTA
Organism: Umimayanthus chanpuru; assembly: GCA_025448255.1. NCBI lineage: Eukaryota > Metazoa > Cnidaria > Anthozoa > Zoantharia > Parazoanthidae > Umimayanthus > Umimayanthus chanpuru. The sequence continues at coordinate 4,392 of JAOEJI010674036.1, forward strand.
AGGCATATACCTTGCTGGATCCAACTCTGTACTCATTGGCTTCCAGTTGCATAGCATCAAGAAGTTTTTCACAGGCCTTCTTACCATCCATGAATCCACCAGAAACAGCTGTGGGAGCAAGGATCTGGTAACGTTGTTTGAACTCATTGAAAACCATTCTGTTGGGGAACCCCTTTCGGCAGATACGGATTCCTTCCAATACACCATTGCAGCGCAGCTGATTCAGCACCAAGTGGGCATCAATAACACCTGGCTTCTTCTTTTCATTTGGGATAATGCAGCGCACAAAGTGAGGACAGGTGCTGTACAGGGTGGACATCAAGTTCCCCAGTTGCTCCTGTAGATACAGTAAAGATGTATTTCAGACAGTTCCATTACTGGTGTGAAACTAAAGTAGGTTCAGTTCAAAGAGTAGTTTGGTTATGTGTACCACCATGATATTGTTATTTTAACTAAACTACTTAACGAGGTAGCATTTTCTAAGAGCTGGGTCTAGACCATTATGTACACAAAACAAAATAAACTTATATAATTAAACCAAAAAAATAATGCAATAGCTAATATTAATTTTGTAAAGAAGTGAAAAGCTATTTGTGAAAGCCAGTTTGTTAGTTACTAACTGATTGTGCAAGGTTCCTGCAGCTAGCAATTTGCAAAATTTCAAAAGTTACAATGTTGACCAACTTGTGTAACTTATAGCTCTTGTTCTAACATGAACAATAATTTTGACATAAAACAAGGAAATCAAACACGCCCCTTCCACATGAAAACAATCTTCAAACCTTGGCAATGAGAAATGAAAAAAAATGGAATGAAATCATTTCCAAGACCTTAAAAATACAAAATAAGACTCCGTAGGAATGCAGAAGTGGTGAACCAAGTGAAGTTTCAACACTGCTTCTATAACAGTGCACTACATTGTAACAAATGCATTTGTGTTTAAACTTTCTGATTAATAATAATAATAATAATAATAATAATAATTTATTGTACTTCTATTGCGCAATTTCAATATAACATTTTCTACTGCGCATTACAAAATTGACTAAAACTATTGAAAATTTGACAATATAATAATATAATAGTAAACTAAGGTTATAGCAAAATTATACAAAAGTTTATTAGCTCCATTAGCATGTTTATATGCATGGTGGATCATAGAAATTTAGCTGTTGCATTGCCCTTCATACTGTACTAATATGTGAACCAGAATCTGTAAACTTGAGCTGCTTTTCAGGTGCTTACTGAAATTGGTTCAAAGCTGTTGCAAAACATTCCAGCATAGATACGGAAACAAGGCTGTGCAATTCTGACAGTTTGTGGCATATATAGAGACACTTTAAAAGTGCATTGGTATAGGCGAACAAAGTAGCTGCAGTTTACCTTGTGCTTGTTGCTGACAGTCATGAAGCTACCTCCTTTGCCCTTTGTATGAGCTGGAGAATGAAAGAATATTTCCTAAGTACTGTAGGTACATCAAGCAAGGGTGGATGTAGGAGAGGGCAAGCAGCTTACTTAACATGGTCATTTGAAAATACTGTCTGGTGCAATTGTGCAATTGCTACTGCAGTTATTTTCAAACTAATCGACTGCTGGAGAATCTGATAGAAGTTTTGACTTTAGCCTTAAAAATAGTGTGCAGTATATATGTTTTTACCAGTCTACTCAAGTGTTAAATGATATCCAAATATTTCCCAAAATTTTAAAGAAAAGTCAAAATCTTTCTGATGCCACTTTTTGAAGATCTGTGTACCAGACAGTATAGTTTCTGAAAAATTTAAAGATTCTTAAAATGTTCAAAGACTTTCTGAAAACCATTTTGACAATTTCCAAAGATTTTCAAAGATTTTCTGAGGATTTGTGAAACATTATTTTTACCACTTCAATTTGTAGTTCAGATCTTTGTGCACTGCTACATGTAATATTGTCCTATTATTTTACGTAAACAGAAGCTGGAATTGCCTACTTACTTTCGGTAGCATACTCCTTCCAGAGGTGGGCAACAAATGGATCAGTTGACTTGCCAAAAAGTGCAGCCACAGCTTCATTGATTGGGTCCTTGTTCTTGTTGAGCCATCCGTCTACATTGTAGCCCACAATACCAGCATAGTGAAGGACTTCAAAGTGATAGTTTGCAGCTGATTTACCAGTGGTCTTTGCCTTCTTGTACTTGGGGTTCTTACCATCACCATGTGCACTATGCAATTTTTGAAGGAAGGTGTCATCAGTGGCCTTGGGCACAATACATTCCTCTTCCAGAATGGCAAAGACTCCCATGGGCTGAGAATAATCAGAAAGAGTCATTTCAGTTAATTTTTCTAAATATTTATAACAAATTGCTCATATATAATGCAGAAAACTGCACATAGTCATTGACAATTTTACTCTCACATATCCCAAACTACTATTACTATATGGTAGCTGTTATAAAATGCTTAAAAAATTTCATTGATAAACTACAAAGAATTACAGAGATCTCTTCTGTACAACTAGTAGATGGTTAATAGATCATTCCATACAAAATCTAACATTGATGCAATGATTAGTTTTTCAAAAATTGCAGTTTTTCAAAATTTGTAACAGCCTGACTTGACTTGAAAATGTACATATTTTTGTCAAACTTGAAATGTTACACATTGATGTATATAACTTTAATCAAGGTGATCCCTATAGTTTTTGAGTGAACCAAAACATTCAGATCAATTGGAAACACAGCTTAACTTGTAGAATATGTATTTGGCTGCCATCTTGGTTTGCCACTTTATTGTACAACACTAACATGGTAATGACATCTTAATTTCAGCATATGTCTTAAATACTATTTGTTCAATAGCTTGGTTGCAAAGTACCTATTGCTCAATGGCCAAGTTTTCTGTCATTTGTATGTTTTTACCTGTTCTGTACAGAACACATACAAGACATTTTATTTCGCACACTTTGAATTCCATGGCCAGAGCTCGTGGGAACCCATCAGTAATTTTTTCATGTGAATTGAATTCTTGCTTTCTTTGTACACTTTACATGATGGCAGGGAAATGGCAGAAACAAGGTAAGACAACAATTTTGAACAGCAATCTTGCTTGTTGAAATTGAATGTTGACAGGAAATGTTTTGATGCAATGTTTGTTTTCATGGTGTAAAATAAAACTTACTACAGTTAGTAGGAAATGTTATCAGAAATGATTGTTGCTGTGAAATGCTATGGGATGCTGTTATTGTAATATTTGATATTCACATGGATAACTTTGTGTGTCCAAGCTAGCACTCAACATGTACTGGATGTACATATAATGCCTACATACTTTCTCAATGAGGTCGATAGTTGGCTCCAGATCAAGACCAAAGTTGATGAATGTCCATTCAATGCCCTCTCTCTTGTACTCTTCTTGTTCAAGGACAAACATGTGGTGGTTGAAAAATTGCTGCAGCTTCTCATTTGTCAGGTTAATGCAAAGCTGTTCAAAGGAGTTCAGCTAAAAATTTGACAAAAGACCAGTCATTAGTTTTATTGTTTTCTCCACAAGTGGACCACTTAAAAGTAATACAACCTTGATTTTTGTCCGAGGGGTTTCGCATAATTTGATAAACCATGAAATAGATATGCTAGAGTAATAAATAAGATATGGATTGTGTTAATTATTCTCTAAACCTTTAATTTTAATTTTTTTGATTCTCTGTATGTGATCCTCTATTCTCCATACACTATGCTTGTCCATTAATTTAAAGGTACAATAGCTTACCTTGAAGATTTCAAAGCCGGCAATATCCAGCACACCAATGAAGAAGGATCTTTTGTCCTAACAAATAGAGTATCATCTGTGAAAATGTGTTCATTACTTGCCAAAATTAATATTCATTTCCAATTTGACAAGTATAAAAAAGTGTAGTTGTAGCTTACAATTTCAGTACAGTACATTACAGAATTTCCAGTGTTTTGTAGTTGTGGAGTACAGTAATGTTTGTGTTTTTTCTTCGAATTCAGTAATGATAATTTTCATACTTTACCTGGTCTCAACATGATTACAGTATACATGTATTAAACATATAACTTGGTGTTGTTCAATTGTACTTGATTAAAAGAATAATAATTTACAAAAAATGCATTCAATAGTTGCTCAAGTCTTTAAAATCTAAAATTAGTGTAAGTTACTTTATGATCCTCAATCATATGACAATTTTGGAATTGATAATCAAGTTTACAGAAGTTAAAAGAAACTGGTATGAGTTGACAAAGGCAACTTTGACATGCTAAGGAATAAACCCAACTGTACATAAGCAAAGCAGGAAATTATGCAAGGACGCCCCGATCACATGGCAGGTGCTTAGTATAATTTTGCATACCTTTGTCAACAGTGTTTGGTTAACTTTTTCTACCAGCCACAAGAACAAGCGCTCATACAAGGACTTTGTAAGGGCTCCAATGGAGTATGCAACCTTTATAAAATGGAAGAGAAACAATTACCTATTTGTGTCAGCATTCAGAGGAAAATCTTAGAAAACAATTGCAATAAATTATTCTTGTTATAAAATTTTATAATCTCGACATTTATCAACCATAATATTTTCCTTACAATAGCAAAGCAAAACTTGTAGTATAGTACATGTACAGTAATAACTTGGTAAGAAGAATAAAGGCACTGATAAGTGTCAATTCTCCAATTCTCATGGGTGCAAGAAGCATTTTTGGAATGGTTTTGCAAAATAAGAAGCACAACTGCGCTGCTTCTCCCAATATCATTGGAGAATATATCTTCCCATGTATTACATCATTGAATATTTTAAATTGTAGATTGATTCTAAGTACTGTAATGTTTATTATTGAAATTCTGGATGTCGAGACTAAACAAAGACATGCAAGTGACTTTATTAGAGAGAGTCTATATATTTTGTGATAACTGTTTATCACAGGGGATGGGGGAGGGGTGTACAACTGGATTTTAGTAATGCATCCATTATTTTATTATTGTGTTAAACAGAACTGATGTAAAGCACTGAGAAGTTTACCTGTTGCATGTTGCGACCTTGCTGGACGTATTCTCGACCAACTTTAATCCTTGGCTTGACAATGGACTTAGTAAAGTCAGTCATGGAAATGCTCAACAGGAAAGCAGTCTTCTCCAGATCTGGAAGAAGTTTAAATCAGGTAAATGTTTTTATATAGATGTCCACTGGGGGAGAAACTAAAAGAACTTTTGAGTAACTTAATGATCCTTAGTGCAGGTGGGGTCTTTTTCATGGTCCGCAAAATTCACAAATCTGAGTTGGAGATCTGATTTGAACATTTCCAAACACAGTAATTGGCTGACGCTGTTGTGGCTTCCCTGTGTGTTATTAATTTTCTTGTATTTTTCTTGTACTATGATCTATTCATTTACCTTGTATTTACTTTGGCATTTTTCAAGCCGTGTACCCATTTGCCATGCAAAATTAATAAAATAAAATAACTAAATAGTGATGATGTTGCAATTGAGAGGGAAAAGTTGAGGGAGAGGTTATCTCCCAATTAGACGAAAAACTAATGAAGACTTTTTCATGAATCACCGATAGAAACGTAATGGTGAAGAATTGCAGTAGTTTCAGATTGCAAGTCTTTAGTATGAATGTGAGCCAGTGATAGTATGTGTCACCATCCAAATGGTTACACTTCAGGTCAGGTTCTTGTTACAGTTTCAGGATTGCCAAAACAAACTGATGAATTTGACAACTTATTGTGATGTGAATGCCAGCTAAAAATTTGTCTTGCAAGCTAACAATAGCAAAGGTTTTGTTGTCAAACTTTTACAGGTTGCACCACCTACTTTTGCAGGTGGGCCTTGCGATTTTAAATTGAAATGACAACCCCGGCAGTGTTTATATTTTCTATACATTGTAGCCAGTTTTTCTGTCTACCTGTCATTTTTTACTTACCTTTTGGATCAGCTACTTCTGCTTGCTCTTCACGTGGCCTCTGCTTGAACTTGGCATTTCCCCAGTGGAGACATGCAGCGCAGATCTTGTACATTGACAACTTTTCTTCAGGAGTGAAACCAAGGGTATCAGCAGCTTGCTGCAAAAAAGGACAAAGCAGTTTTGTGAATAATGCTATGATTTACATTATGTTTTACCACATGTACAGAGGACTGAGAGCTCAGGTGTGACATTGAGCCTACATTTAGTCCTGGTAATGTCAGATTTGGGGGTCTGGGGCCGGCATGCCTTGCTGAGAAACTTTGAAAAATTGGGACATGTAGAAAGCCTTTTCCTGTATCCTGAGCATATTCTGAACAACATTGTATTAGCATTATGTATTTTGTGCACAGTCAAGACCAATGAAAAATGAACAATGAAGCTGGTGTGTAAAGCCCACACTAATGCAAATACACTTATGATTCTAAATTAAACTTAACCATTTGTGAGCTAGAACCACAAAGAAATGACCATGTCTAATGACAACCTAATACATTGCGCCATTAGCATAACAAAGGTCTTATCCATATAAGGAGAGGACTTCACATTCCCAATTCATTACATTCATTGGACACTAGAAGAGAAATCCATTCTGTGCAGTAATTATTTGAGGAAAACTTTACTGCTATTGATGCAATCAATGAAATTAGGATTTATGAACTTAGTAAACATATAAATATCAGTTACCTCAGTTCCTTTCCACTCTTCAATATCATTGATACCCTCTGCTATTTCACACCCTTTCTGAGTAAATGCGTAATCATCGGATTTTCTCGATTCTAAAACCAGTTTTTCTGTAAAGAATTTGAATGAACACATGCACAATAAATTATGTCATAGTTGTAAGACTTTTTAGAAAGGTTAATACAGCTTGACAATTTATTATTGTATATTTAAGTATATAAGGACTCGGTGACTACAATACACATAATTGTTATTATTTCTACAGTGAAAGTGAGAGATTCATTTGAACAGAAAAACTGAATTTTTACCATGCAGTTCAGCACTTCCTCCTTTTAACAGTTGGTAGAAGATGTGGTAGTTTCTTTCGTCACCTTGCTGGAAGATTACACGAGACTTCTCCAGTAGATCTGAAAACAAAACAAAACAAAATTAATTAGAAATTATTGTATTAACAAATTGTGACCCTCCATGTGAAAAGGTGTATTTTAGCAATAAAAGATGCCAAAATGCATCTTTTTGGTGTCTTTCTTTTGTTTGACTGTTTTTCAAAACAAAGGCATAACAAAGAAAGGCATCTTTTGCGTCTTTTGATAACAAAAGCTTGGTGTCTGTTGCATCTTTATTATGAGATGAACTTTGCATCTTTTGTGTGACAATAACCTATTTCATATCAGTCTTTTTGGCATTTTTTTGGACAATAGAAGGAGTTGTTTTGGCGTCTTTTTTTAGAAAAAGACAGCATCTTTTTGGTGTCTTGGCTCCAAAGGCCTAATACACCTTTTTGCATGGAGGGTCACAATTTCTAAACATGGGACATGAGAAAAATTGAAATGTCAAGACCCATAAGTTAATAATAATTAGAACAGCTTTGGTATAAGACATTTCAGTAGTTTGTAATTAGGGTGTTACAAATGAAAAGGGTTTCTGTAATGTGACTTTAATGGTACATAGAATTTAGGAAGACCCTTACACATAGATACTTTTCATTTAATTAAAATAAAGCAAACATACGTTAAGCAGTATAAACAATGATACTTTAGCTTTGAGACTTGTGGTAAGCAGAAATTCTTGAAACTTGTTACCAAGATCATTCTCATTTCAAAGATACTATAATCTGTTAATGTACTGTCTATACTTTTTTTGACACTTTTGATGGTTCTGGATCAACAACTTTGGACATGTAGCAAGCCATATCCAGCTTCATAGCTTCAAGGGAATCAAGAATCTAAACTTGAAATATTGTGAGACATTGAAATCCTTTTCATTTGGAGCTTTCGGTGTAAAGCTGTGGGTTTGGGGCACTAATATGATGTGCTTTCCTAGTTCATTTCCAAATTTCATGGCCTGTACTGTATGTTTCCGAGGTTTGAAGACTTGTGAATGCCACATGTTTCTTCAAGCTACAGTACACTTCACTTAAGATGCTAAGGATTGATATTAATATCATTTATAGCCCTTTAATACTTACATGATTCAATGTCTGCACCAGCCAATTTTCCTTGTGGACCAAAGTGACAACGAATGAATTTACCCTGAAAAACAATGTAACAACTTAATCTGGAATGTCCAGGAGGGGGTGGGGGGGGAAGATGAAGTTTGATTTGATGAACTTCGAGTTGATGCCAGAAAGACAGCAAAATAATGTACATCTATTTGAACTTGTTTTCGATGATTGTTGCCAAATAACTGTTTTAATTAACATGTGATTGTCACCATGGAAATAAATATGCTAGGCCAAGGCTAAATGCATATACCGTATTTTCTCGTGTATAAGTCGATCCTTTAAGACCAAATTTTTAGCCTAAAAATTGCACCTCGACTAATACACGAGTGAAAAAAATGGATCAACAAAATCACAAGGCTTGTACAAGATCTTCCCCTCAACTAATGGTGGAGAATTCAGGAAAATGGTGAGAGGGACCACAACAAATCACAAGGCTTGTACAAGATGGTCCCCCTCAACTAATGGTGGAGAATCCGGGTAAATGGCGAGAGGGACCATACTGGTTTTTACGAACCACCAACAAAATGGCTCCTTTAGGAGCCACCAAATATCAAAAAAGAAAATACCAATCACTTCTTCTTTTATTATTGTTTCTTGTCCTTGATTCCTTCTATTTTGTTTTGTTCTGTATCATCAATTATGGGGGTCGACTTATGCACGAGCTTTAAAAAATATTGTTGTTTTTGGCTTGAAAATCAGGGGTTGACTTATACATGAATCGACTTATACACAAGAAAATACGGTATATAAAAGAAAAATGAAAAGTGTGTGTGGGAGGGGAGGGGGGCTATTCACCCTCCCTGCCTGACGCTAGCTACATATATGGCCCTGTATATGAACTGAAGATCATTTCTCATATTCATTCTTCACCACATGTACAGTTCATATATGAATTTATTTCATACAGTATACCAAAAAGACAATGGGTTTGAATCCCACTGAAGCCTGAAAAATACTTGCAATTGCAAATAAACAAAGATCGCTTCTCATGTTCTTAATTATTATAAATGTACATATATTCAAAATGATACATGTACATCAGGTGTAGTTCAAGGGCATCACACACATTGGCACATGCAATGTCTAGAGTTTCCCCCAAAACACAAATGTTGTTGCTTTTGAGAAAGCATGAGTACAACTATAATATAAATATAATTTTACTTTGTGACAAATTTAGTGGTCAGACCTATACCTGCATATTATAACAACAAAACAACTTGTACCTGAGACAGAGCTTTTGCCATCTCAAAAGTCCCAATGGTGTCCATATTTGCAGCAATGATGGGAATGGTATCATCAGGAAAGTGTCTTTTAGCATACTTGAAATGAAAGCGCCTTGACAAATCGACCTGCAGGATAAATTAAAACTAACTCTTGAGCTCTTTTGCTTACATGTAAACACAACCAATCTTCTTACAACTAGAAAAAAAAATGTTTCTGCTGTCAATTACAAAACATAATACAAAGTTGTAACTATTATTATATTTATGCCTAGTCAAACGTAACCCCCACCTCCCCCCGGGACATGGTTGTGCTAAGGAAACCTACTGAACAAATATGTTGCCCCATGGGGTGGGGCTTTTGACAGTGTTTGACAACATACGTAAGGTATACAGTGATATCATACCTTATGTATGTTAACAAACAATGTCCCCATGGGGTGGGGCATTTTCTCTGTTTTGACACCAGTCAATGTCAATTCCCCCATAAGTCCCAAGGGGGGGGGGGGGGGAGGTGGGGGTTACATTTGACTGGTGCATTACTAATACTTACATGTAACAACTACTAACAACTGTTTGAAATAGTATGACACATGCTGCCCCATAAAAAATGGTCTCAAAGAAATTCAATTTTTAAGCAATGCATTCATTATCTTTTGTTATGAAATCGTCATGATTATACATGTACCTTGCATGGCAACCTGCAAGCTACCTAAGATAAATATGTTAGGAAAAATCTGCATAGTGCACAACATGGGGAAGAGAACACTACTACTGGCCCTACAGATAGAAAAAATCAAAATGAAAAGGTTAACCATGTACTGGTTTCTACGTAACATGTTGTCCAATATGGCAAAGGCTGTGTTTTAATACATGAGAATACAAAATGTCCGGAGGGTTGGAGTGCTGCGAACAGCCTCATCACTCACCCCAGTCTGACTATTGCTTTGATTTTGATGAGCAAGCATT
>JAOEJI010675147.1:0-14713 GCA_025448255.1 Umimayanthus chanpuru
AAAAGATGTTTCTTTTCTCAGCAGAAAAGGGTGCACTTTCCGTATTATACAGAGATATATATTTTAAGGACTGCTGATATGAGGTCCGCTCAAGCCTAAAGTGCACCCCCCCACCGAAAAAGCTGCGTACGCGCCTGGAAATCAACCTACCTTAGAAGCCAATATGTTGTCATTTTCCCCAAGGTGTTCATAATTAAGGTCAATCTACCTTAAAATCCAGTGTGTTGTCATTTTCTCCAAGGTGTTCATAACTGAGGTTAACCTACCTTAGAAGCCATTGTGTTGTCATTTTCCCCAAGGTGTTCGTACACCAAATTGCTGGAATCCGTACCCACAAGAATGTAGAACTTTCCAAATATGGCGTTGGGCAGTTTAACTGTTTTTAGCTGTGTGTAGGATCCTGCAACTGGTAAGATACCCGTACGAAGAAACGATCCAAGCACAGTGTCTGATGAATCTGTTCAAGAAAAATAAATTCAAATACATAGCGTAGCGATCGGTGCCAAACTTGCACTTTCAAAACTTTGATCGATGTTTTGACAAATGGATGTATCGATAAAAACTCATATTCGCTGCTGTTATTCAGCGATGGTAATGGGACAAAGACTAGGACCGAAGCCAAAGAACGGTCGCGAAGGTGTCTAACATGTATGTTGCACAATCACATTTTTGGTCAAACTTAGGAAAGGAGGAAGTAGGTAGAAATATAATATATGCTTTGGTTACTTGTGAAAATGTTAACAAATATGAGTGAATATAAAGCTGTATTGTTATTGTATTTCCAGAAAAACGATAATGCTAACTGCAGTGTAATTGTTGGATGATCCATATGATTCATGTTTTACCTAAAACTTTCACTTAAATTATTCGTAGTGTTTGTTCATTTGTATATTTCGATGTTTTTAAATAAGCAACGGAAGGATTTCGCAATCACATCGTGATATATAGTCATTTGCATTTCAATAAAAGGTAGCACGTCAGTGGACAAAGTATCGGCCTCTGTTGCTACTAAAATGTTAGAATTTACAAGTTTAGTTTCACAACAACATCTATAGAATTACTCTACTTTTCCGTAAAGGTTGTGGGATCGTTGTAAGATATTGATTTTGTGATAGATACATATATGTGTAAGATAATGAGTGTTATTGTTCTAAAATTGACGGCTAGTTAATTTAACAGATCTTTTAGGCCTGGAAAGACATCTCAATGTCTGTTTTCATAGAAGTTGTGACAAGAAGAACTACACAAACAACACAATGATTATTTAACTCTTGTCAACGCTATTGATTTCCATTCTTGTTTAACCGCGAGAAACACCTCTCTTTCCATATTTGTTTGATACGGGCTAAACAGTAAGCCACATTAAATACACAGTAATAAAGACAAAACAGAACTAACCAAAATTTTGATCTGCTGAAAAGATCACCGTGTCAAACCACTGATTGTTTCCTGTAACACCGGATCCTCGGTTCTCTACCGTCCAACGAACCTGCATCGTTGTGCCTAGGAGAGAAAAGAAACCCGATTGCGCAGTTATTTTTTAAAAAAAGATGTTAAAATGAGTTTTGATGGTTCTTTCATATTGCTAGATTAGGAATTGGTGAGTTATTATCAACTATTTCCATTTCGCAAAATTGCAACTGATGCTTAAATTTTCCCGTCTTTGGTGCTTGATAAATGTGAAAACTTAATATATTATCGCAGATTTTGTCTTTTGAAGAAGATCCTTACATAATAAGCTTCCAATGCTTATAAAAGAACTCCTACCCTTTTCACGTTTTACTACGTAACAAAACTTTATGTATTCCCTAGAAGCCTCGAGGGGGGGTCAAAGTGACCTCCCCCTCGATTTTTTGGCTTTAAATTTTTGTTGCTTGACCGATTGTCAAAAGCCTTGGTACAACTGTTCTTTGTTTGTTAGCACGTCTTTTGACGCTAATTAGGTGATGTCACAACTGATGACATCATAATAAGTCACGCAATTTGTGTGTTGACTGCAAAATGCCGACTTTTCGGTAAGGACTTACTAAATACTGACATTTTCACAATGGATTCTAACTATTTTGTGGATTTCAATCATTAAATGCTGTTTTCTCGTCATTTTGAAGTACAAAAATTCAAATTTGAACAAAATCTGAAAATTTAAAAATCCAAGATGGCGGCCGTTTGTGATGTCATTTATTTAACTTTGGTTGCCATGGAAACCAATTAGGCACCATGTGGTTTCGCTTAATTGAAAGTACAAATGAAGATTATTTTATATACCAAATTTCATGTCAATCGGATGAATTGTGTCGAAAGTAGAAGGGGGCCCCCTCAGGTGTTCGTGTAACTATTTTTTCTTCGAGGCTTCTAGGGGTATTATATATATACGGCAAACAAATAAACTGAAAAAATAAATGACAAAAACTTCTATAAGCAAAAGTCATACTATTTTCGTTTTTCAAATTTATAGTTAGCCAAAAATAGCGCTTGCGAAATCTGGCTAAATAGCTACCTAGCACACTTTGGTGTAAGCTCCTTAACAAAAACGCGTTTGATAGTTTTTGTAGTTGGTCCATTCTCAGTCTAAGAATTTGTGTGCCATATGTCGTGGTTAGCTTCACTAAATGTTCAAAGTCACGTTTTACCCAATCAAAAATGGCCATCAACGATAATTCCTTATGTATCTTTATGGTCATAGAAACAGAAAATGTCTTGGTGTCGCAAGTTCTTATCTCTTCCTAAAAGAACAGTTCTTTAATTAACATTATGAAACACTCACCGGAGTACACAGAGGCTGGGAAGCCTATGCTTGTCACCTTCAAGTTGGGTGGAGGAGTTAACGCCACCTGCACTGGACTGGAACCTCTGTTCAGGTTGTTCGAGCGGTCGATATCGTCAATCTGGTGAAGAATAGGACTAACAGTGACTGCTTATCCTTTTTCTTGGAATCAAATCGGCTCCACATCCCGATTCATGCCCACCCGAAACCCTACCCCATCCCCACTGAGGGTACTGTGAAGGAAAATTTCAAAGAAATGTTGGTGAGACACCAATTTCCAAACCAAGACATCCCCTGTGAAGGAAGTGTGGCATATTTCGCGGAGCTGGCATATTTTCACCAATTGTCGCTCAATATCGCCAAATGTCGCTCAGTGTCACATATCAGCTCTTAACAACCCCAATGAATCTAATTCCAAAGCTTTTTGCCAAAAATTGCCAAAGTCGCCTAATAACGCCTAATGTTGCCATTAGTCGCAGGGGCATTGGGCCCCAGAGTAAGCCTAAATTATGCTAAAATATAGCTAAAACACCGTCAAAGCGAAATGTCGAAACTTTTCCTTGACATACCACTTAAAAACCCAATTCATCATTGCTTTATTCATCTTAATAAAGTTTATAACATTTGGTAGTTCAATAACTGCAAGTAAAAAACTAGAAAAGAATAAAAATACTTTAAACAATGCAATGAGTAAAGTGGTTTCTCTTTGAATTTCTGACAAAAAAATCGCTGTTGTTTAAAATGCACAAGTTAATTTTTCATTTTTAAACAACAGGGGTATTTCTCTTTAAATTTCTGAAAAAAAAGAGAAATACCCCTATTGTTTAAAATACAAAATTACATTGTCGCAAAAATTCTCGTAACGTATTAAGTGTAAAGAACATTAAACGTATTTACATCCCGGTTAAATTAGGTACAACGAAAACATAGAAAAACAAGAAAAACTTACGGCACGGCTGAAATCGGTCAGAACGAAAACGTAGAATGCTCCCAAATCTTCATTGCGGAGCTGTAGCTTGGCCTTAGCAGTGTATCCATCCCCTGGATACAATATTCTGTTCTGTCGTACGTCGGTCATCCGCCTGGCGTCAGACAAAGCAATAGTTTTGCCGATATACACGGCGTCGTGCCAGTAAAAAATAGCATTGCCAGCACCACCTGAGTTCATAACCGTCCATGACACTTCAAATGTCTGTCCAGAGAACGCACGTGGAGGGACAGTAACAGTTTGCACTGTAAAGTCTGGGTATGCACGTGTGCGGAAACCCCACACTGGACTTGGGATTAGTGTTCCGGATCTCAACACATAATCGACCTGCCACAGCATCTTAGTATTGGATGGATACCGCTGACTGGGGTAGTAAGTTCGCTGGCTGGTTGTGACTGCAGGCGTATTTGGTTTGAGCTGGCCGTACTGATACAAGTACAAGTGATATGTTATTGCTCCTGGATACTGTGGCCAGGAGAGACGTTGATACAAGTTAACGTTAACTTGCCCGTTATGTGGGTAGTCCGGTAGCTGTAGATCGAGAATCTGAATTGCCTGCTGTGCCGAAGCTTTCTGATTGCAGTCGTCCTCAATGAGCCAAGTCCTAGTAAAGGTTATGCCACAACGAACGTTGACAATGGAGTCCGTGTAGGTCATGTTGACGGGTCTGCTACACGGATGAGTAAAATTGATTCGTCGCCTCAGTTCTTGGTTTGCGACCTCGAAGTTCTCACAAGCTAGGATGATCTTTGGGTCCAGCACAACTCGAGGAGGTGTAGGGTTTATGAAGTTCAATATCTGTTAGTAAGCGACAAGAACCAGTCTATTAGTAGCTCTCCTCATCAGAAAAGCCTCCGGTTTCAGATGTCGGGAATACAAGCAAGCGGATGTAAATATAGTCAAAACATTAGATTCACTTGCTTTATTGCTAAATAAAAAACGCTTGCAGTTACAGACAAACACAAAACGTAATCTTGACAAAAAGGTTGAAAGTTCGCAATTAGGAAAAACTTAACACGGCAAAACGTGAAAGGATAAATAACCCCCAAGCCTCTATTAAGCTTCCTCTGCTCATCATTGTCAAAAATGATTCTCTAAAATCAGTGAATTAGAAGAAGGGTCAGCCCCCAGGGTCTGGCTGCTAAAACATGAACCCACGATAGGGTTTGCTTATTCCTTACAGGCTAGGCTCGGCTGGGTTGTGTGCGACGTTGGCACCTTTGGTAAGATCTTTGACTGCCAACCAGAAGGTCCCGGGTTCAATCCCCAATCTGGTTGAGTGTTGAACTTTGGGCGACCTTCTTCCGCCACACCGTCCGTGGACAGGGACGTCAAACCGTTGGTCTAGTCTCTCTACGTTCCATCGGGGGACTTAAAAGAAGCCACACACTTGTCGAAAAGAATAGGATAATGCCGGTGTTGTCAACTGTCACCTCCTCCCCTACAAAGGGAGCCAGGCCTAGAAGGGACCACGAGTCCTATTGCCTTTGCTCCCGCTGCGCACAATACTCAGCAAATGTTGTAAATAAAATTTATAAGTATTTTGGATTTACATTATAACTGGGTTTTCGAAGGACGTATTTCAGCAACATTTTATATGCAACGGGTTTCGTATTCGTATATCAGGGAAGTCAATAACAAATTGTCTCTGGCAAACAAACTACTGCTGAGACTAAGCGGGCCGCGCACAAACAAAACAATTTACGCTAAAACTATACGAATTGTATGACGGACATAACTTTGATTCTGAAGATGACTTCCACACAGGTTGTCGATACGTCAGTCACAACCAATAACGGTCCTTCTCAGGACTACATTAACCCGAATGATCAACCAAGTCAACCAATTAACTACAAACATGAATTCGCCCTAAAACTGGATCCCACCTTTCAAGCCACCGAGTGGTAAAAGCAGGAAATACAATACCTGTTGGGTTGTAGCTGTGTTTCCTGCCGCATCCCTGGCCGTCCAAGTTCTCACCAACTTGCAGCCAATCTGCGGCAAATCTGCGAAAGTTAACACTGGGCTGGTATCCTCGTTGTCTCGTGCCACAGGCCTGCCAATCGCATCAGGACTGTAATCCTCGGTACATTTGAGTGTGTGGTCTTGTAAGTTGGTTATAGTTGGGGCCACGAGATCTGCAAAAACATTTCAAAGTAATTATTATAGCTGGTAACGGGAGCTGTTTTGGAAACAGCCTATCGATCTAAGCTTAGTTGATGTTATCTAACCTACGTTTCCTACTTCCAAGGTTCCTTTTTCTCAAAAAGACGTTGGTGATTAAAATTTGACGTGTGATATGTTTCTAATAACAATAATTATTAATTATATTGCTGGTTAGTTAATATTATAGTTTTGGCCAAGCTATAATTATCCGTCTAATTGTCCAATTAATCATTAATTTGATAGTTTCATTTGAGACTTTCACTATGGCAACTACGCAAGTGTCCATATAAAAAAAAATGAAGTTTGTCTCAGCCAATCAAATTCAAGAAAAATAGGAATCAGCCAATCAGCGCAAAGCAAGTGTACCGTGTCACAACCTGCCATGATATGACACGACATTAATTCGCATAGCGCTCCGTAGACCATTTTCAGAAATTGGCAGAGTTTTCTCAAGGATTGCCAAGTTTTTCGCTGAGTTTTAGCGAGACTAATCAGAAAAACCATACCGGAAGGTTTCCTGTGCTACAAGAAGAGGTACTTGAACGGCAGAGAAGTCATAACGTGAACAAAAAGACATGTTGAATGTCTTCAGTCGACGAGTGGCGAGGACAGCGCCACAAATCAAGAAAACTTTAAGATATCTGGACCTGAAATCAGTAGCTATAAAACTAATAAGTAAGAGGACTATATGCTTGTCCAATTTGGAAATAATTGGATGAAAAAATTCCTCTGACAACCAAAAGTAGGACTCGGCCTGCAGCCTCGTCCAACCCCGGAAATTTTTTTTATCCAATTATTTCCAAATTGGACAGCATGTAGTCCTATTACATATTCTAATCCGATCTTCTATTGCATGCGTAACTATTTACAGAAAGATGAAGTAGGACTGTAATTATCAAAACGATGCCTTAGGCGCAACAATCATCGTTGCCGTTAACACTATAGTTACCTTTAGTTGTACTTAGTTCATGCCAATACCGGTACTTGCAGTTTGAAAATATTTTAGGAAAAGTGTGCCTGTGTATCTTCTTTCTAGGACAACTAAAACTCACTTGTGAAATCTTTGAAATCTTCGTGGAAGTCTTGATACCGAACAATTTGTATTACTTCACGGATGGATTAAACAAAATGACAAAACAGCAAGTACAAAATAGCTGATTCCATTACTACTACACTTACCAACTTTCCATATGTACGTTCTAGGAGGTCCTTCGTTCCCAACGCTATCAGTGGCTTTCACCGAAAACACATACACAGTAGAACTTTGTAAGCTTGTGACGTGGTAGCGACCGTTGTTACAGGGTGAATATACCGCGCTATTTCCTCGTATTGACACAGAGCAGGCAAATGAACACCGGAAATCGCTACAGCTGAACTCAAAGGTGAAGGAGTGCCGATTGCTAACCGATGGTGGCTTTGAATTGAACTGCGTCGATGGTGCAGTCCGGTCTGTAACAATTCGAAAGTAAAACCATGATTTCGGGTAGACGAAAGAATCAAGCATTTTGCAAACTGGGCGTTTGTTGAGTTTAATGTGGAGAATAACTCTTCAACTAAAACAAGAAGACGTCGTGCAAATACGACAGGTAGCGGTGCATTAAATACCACCCACGATCAAGGAAAGGAGGTCCATTGAGGAAAATGTTATGTAATTAATCGTTTAGCTCAATTAACAAACCAGCTGGTATTCCAGTATCGAAAGCCAAAGGCTAATGTACTGTAGTGCGTTTCTACGTCGTGCACTTCCCGTCGTGTATCTGTCCAGTCACATAACACTAAAATAGGAATCGAACCTAGGACTTCCAAATTAACAGCCAAAAATATTACTGGCTGAGCTAACTTCGTTTACACGATAAATTAATGAAAACCTATAAACACTTCTACAATGCAGGATATGGTCAGCGTTTCTTAGAATGAAGTGAACTTCCTCGTAAAATACGAGAAATGACACGGAACCCCTTCATCCTAAGGAGGCATTTATGAAACTGCAGGGGAAGTTGGGAGTTGGGGACGTGCCACTGATCGCCAAGAGCCACGCGTGCATTAGGTTTGCTGTCAATGGTTTCTAGCGCTCTGGTTATGGCGAGAAGACACACACGTTTGCACATAGTATCGAAAGCCAAAGGCTAATGTACTGTAGTGCGTTTCTACGTCGTGCACTTCCCGTCGTGTATCTGTCCAGTCACATAACACTAAAATAGGAATCGAACCTAGGACTTCCAAATTAACAGCCAAAAATATTACTGGCTGAGCTAACTTCGTTTACACGATAAATTAATGAAAACCTATAAACACTTCTACAATGCAGGATATGGTCAGCGTTTCTTAGAATGAAGTGAACTTCCTCGTAAAATACGAGAAATGACACGGAACCCCTTCATCCTAAGGAGGCATTTATGAAACTGCAGGGGAAGTTGGGAGTTGGGGACGTGCCACTGATCGCCAAGAGCCACGCGTGCATTAGGTTTGCTGTCAATGGTTTCTAGCGCTCTGGTTATGGCGAGAAGACACACACGTTTGCACATGGACAAGTCCGTGATCAACGGCAAGAGTTTGGTTTGGTCTGGATGGCCAGACCAAACAATTGAAGAGCATCCTAAATGAATGTGCAGATCAGAATGGATTACAATTGATTTACCAACCCTGGTCTTACAACCTTTGCTATTGTCTCTGACCAGTCATCTGTAAATAAGTAATAGTCCCAACAGACATGTTCATAGTTCGATATTGATCATCTAAGTGTTGTCTTTTTGACAGGTTGTACAATAAACTTACCCACAAACCACGAGTGTCTGACGGGTTGGGCCACATTCCCGGCTGTGTCGGTGGCTTGCACGTATATACTATAGTAACCCTGGGGTAGGTTGGTACCAGTCCATGAGCTGTTACACGGTTTGGTGGAGAACTGGTTTGGAGTTTGAATGGTGCAACGAGTTACAGCCTCTTCGTTCACCGTCCACGATATTGTAGTGTTAGCGTTGGTACGGGAGGGGATTGCTGACCACGTAACCACGGGGGCTGTTATATCCTCTGTAAAGGTATTATCACAAGTGTTATCGTTATTTTGTAATACTTAAAAACTCTACTTGTTGGACGGTAGTTAGTCAAAGACCACAGCTTTGTAGCCTGTGAAAGCGGGAGTAAAGGAATCTGCTTTCGCAAGCTAACAACTTTGGGGCTTTTGAAGATTTTCTGGCAAAACTTGTTGGGTTTGTATCATCCTGATTCACTGACGAACATAAAACAAAGAAATATCTAGTTTTAGTTGTGCTTGGACAATCACCAGCATTTTTCCTCAACACACCAAGTATTTCTGTGTGTGTGTGTGAACAAGCTATCTTGTGCCTAACCGGTACAGCAGGCGCTCCAGTTTGTTTTCTTGTATCTTATCGCGCCGGGACGACCAGCTGCGAACGTGACTTGTCTGCGCTAGTTGTAGTAATGGGGGAATGATTCTTATGGCATGATGGCAAACACTTTTTCCTTTAAATTTTGAACTTTTTATTGACTCGTTACTCAATAAGTATTCGGCAAATCAAGCTCAAATTTGCAATGATGATCAACTTTGTCATAATTTCTTACTCTGAATCGAAGGACCTTGTTTTGAAACTTGAAGTTGCATTTACGCTGTTTAGGCCAACATAAACAATTACGTCAGTAGCAAGGGCCTATTTACTTACTTATCCTCACTCTCCACACGGAGGAATTCCTGAGAGCGGGAGACTCAGCTCCACAGTAACGCACTCCTTTCACGATTCCTTAAAACACAAGTAAATATAAACGCTATAAATATTGAAATGGGAGCTGTTTTCTCATATTTACCAAACAACGGTTTGTTTAAATAAAAATGTTAATTTTTTTTTGGCTAAACGGGTTCACCAGTATCAACTTAATAACAACCGATTACACGGCTAGGAGCATGAGCAATTTTTTTTTATTATTACTATTTTCTTTTATTAATTTTAAACGTTATATGACAAGCCGTAAACAAGATGTTAATAAAATTGAAAACTGTAGGTGCAACTAAGGAGTAAGAAAACCCGGAAATCTAAAAGGAAAGAAGCCGTACATAAATTGCATTATATGTTTTAGACACTTGATAATAGGCGATGTAAAATGCGATGCAGACGTAGTTAAAGCTGATAAATACACATATTCCAAGGGAAACTGGGGCTACAAAGAGGAGGATGTGGCTGAGATTTAAAATTTGAAAAAGGGGAAAAATAGTTTTGATTTCATTGCGGAGGTTCTCATTTTTGGAGCATTCCAACTGATAGTATTTTTTTAGTTGGTACGTATAGATAAGCTTTAAGAGTAGCCTTGTTTTTGTTTGCACGGCATTTCCATATATAATTTCTTGCCGCAATGAAAAAGAAACTGAACAAAGAATTTTTTTATGTTCTCTATTTGAGCCCAAGGGCCGTTGTGGCGTCTATATTAAAATTGCTAGGCACAATGTTTTTTCGTTTTAACAAATTGGATTTTAGCATATCGAAACTTAAGTACAGCGAAAAACAACTGTCATGCTTTTACATTTACTTGTCAAGCGAATATGTTCTGCAGTTGGTTAATTTTTGGAAGGGACGGTTCTTTACGCACTATAAACTCTATACAATACCATAAAAAAAACTATTCTAATAGTTTAATAACTCTATACAATACCATAAAAAACTATTCTAATAGTTTAAAGACTGTGATGTAGAACATATAAAACAGCTAAGTGGAAAGGCTTTCCTGAAAAACATTTTTCAAATTATGATAAAGAATTATCTGAATGTTAGTTCTAGTTACTGTCAACCCAGTGAATTCTAACAAATCAAACCTGGGTCCATGAGTACATAGTATGATGCCTTCTCCTTGAATGTCAAGCGTGTTGTGAACTGCAGTGTTCTGCCTAGTGAACCACCCGGATACACTGCCTCGGCATCGGTCGCTACATCGATGGAGTAAACCCGCTGACCACTACTCGAATAAATAGAGATGAAGCTGCTCCTCTTTGGTCTAACAAACTGTAATTATAATTACAACAATACTTACGATGAAAATAATGACATTAACAATAATAATTATAATTAGGATGATGATGATGATGAGGATGATGATGATGATGATGCAATGTTTATCCAGAATATACCCGTAAACTCAAGCATTGTAATTAATGGAAGTTTTGTCAAGAAAACTGGATAAATTATAAGCACAGTGCAGTGCTTTCTTTTATTTCTAGAGTGGAATCCAAATGGATGAGTGTTTCCAAGTTCATGTGGATTCAGTGGATTTAATTTGCAAAATATCGTGTTCTTGTCAGTTGTACATTAGCTTAAATATATTTTTAACATTCATTTGTTGAGCCTGTTCACGAGAAAAGGACTGTCTACTGTGTATAAGCTATAGTCTTCCGCTCACCTGCTGATCAAACTGGACAGACCACTGTTGGTGGGACGGGAGAATTTCACCCGTGGGGTACTGGGACCGGTCGATCATGACAGGCGGAGCCACTAAGGAAAAACATAACAGAGAATTTACACATGCACATGACAGTCGACGATACTGAAAATCTTCATTCGATACAAGGTCTCCTTTTATGAAAGTCACAGCTGCAAACAATTCTTCCACCTCTCCTCAGATATATATAGGATTCAGACAGTTTACACCTGTTAGTAGCCAGTTTGTTATAGGCCAAATTCAAACGGACCCTCAGTTTTCTTTCAATAAGAGCATCGCCCATGCTGTCATGCCCTCCGCATGTGGCAAGACAAACCACCCTTATTTCAAAAAGGTCCATATTATGCAGTAGGCTAGTATATAAGCTCGTAAGTGAGGGGATAATCAGTAAGGTTTGGCCGCTGAGCACTGTTCACCCTAGAAGGCATCAGGGGGGTCAAATTGGCCCCCCTCGATTTTTTTGGCTTTAAATTTTTGTTGCTTAACCGATTACCAAAAGCTTTGGTACAACTGTTTTTTGTTTGTTAACACATCATTTGACCTGAATTAAGTGACGTCACGATTGATGACGTCATCATAATAAGTCACGCAACTTGTGTGTTGACTACAAAAGTTCAATTTTTCGCTAAAAAGCGACTATATTCGCCTAAATACTGACAACTTTACAATGGATTTTACAAGTTTGTAGATTCCAATCGCTAAATGTTGTTTTCTCACCATTTTCAGTGTTCCATTCGAATATGAAAAAATATGAAAATTTGAAAATCCAAGATGGCGGCCGCTAGTGACGTCATTTATATGGTTGTGGTTGCCATGGAAACTAATTAGACACCACGTGGTTTCGATTAATTGAAAGTACAAAGAAAGCTCATTATATGTGCCAAGTATCAAGTCAATCGGATGAATGGTGTCAAAAGTGGAGGGGAGGGGTCCGATTGACCCCCCCCCCCTTCCCCCTTAAACCTTCGTGTAACTTTTTTAGGCTTATGCCTTTTAGGGTTAAGTATAGACAAAATGATTTTAAACCTGTTGTAAATATTTAGGTCACTGACTTCCTGTAGAAAATAGGAAAATATTTAAGCTTCTATTAATAACTTTTTTAAAGATCATTAATGACTGTGCCCCGGCATATAGGCGTCCCTAACGCTTTGCAACACAAATCCTGTTAGTTGCCCTAAAATCTTTCACCCGCACCTATGGGGACAAGGCATTTTGAGTTCTTTCAATTCATTTAATAATACCAAGGCCAATACCTACCTCTTCCGGGACGCATTTATATAGTTTGTCTGAATTAGATTTATAATGTATTTAGCATGTATATTTTTGGTGTGATACCCTCGTTAAATAAAGTTGTTATTATCATTAATATTGTTATTATTATTAATAATTATTGGTTTAATGTCGTGAGCGGAACGAGAACCCATGTCTCGTAGGATCTTGTTGCATATCTAATAGAAACCTTCATACCTGACAACGAGTACGACTTTGACTACGAGTACGACTTCGACTACGAGAACGACTTTGACTACGAGTACGACTTTGACTACGAGTAAGACTTTAACTACGAGTACGACTTCGACTACGAGTACGACTTTGACTAGGAGTACGACTTTGACTACGGGTACGACTTTGACTACGAGTACGACTTCGACTACGAGTACGACTTTGACTACGAGTACGACTTCGACTACGAGTACGACTTTGACTACGAGTACGACTTCGACTACGAGTAAGACTTTGACTACGAGTACGACTTTGACTACGAGTACAACTTCGACTACGAGTACGACTTCGACTACGAGTACGACTTTGACTACGAGTACGACTTCGACTACGAGTACGACTTTGACTACGAGTACGACTTTAATTACGAGTACGACTTTGACTACGAGTACGACTTCGACTACGAGTACGACATTGACCACGAGTACGACTTTGACTACGAGTACGACTTTGATTACGAGTACGACTATGACTACGAGTACGACTTCCACTACGAGTACGACTTTGACTACAAGTACGACTTTTTGGTATGACCAAATTCTTAACAGGAGCTCGCAAAAGCGTTGTCAGGTCAAATCGTATCTCGTGGCCATCCTGTTTACTACGAGAATTGCTGAAGATCTTGAGTCAATATTAAGATTTCAAAAGCTAAGAAGTGGTCAAATCTAAAGGTTTCTAAAATCTCGGCGCACGACTACCATGTTTTTTTTGTCAACTAACCCATGATGTGGTGATTTCACTGCATTTTCAACTTGTGAACCAACAGGTAGTATTTCCACTGTTTGTGCTCGCTAAAATGATGCCTGACATGATACTTTTTTGTGTTATGCTCGAATTTACCCAAAGACAAGTGTAATAGAAGCCGAAGAATAGCCAACATAAGTATAGAATAAACCTCTCCGTACATTCTTAAAAACTTAAAAAATGAGTGATTAATAAGAAGATTTTCTTATGGTTGTCTCGGACTCAAATATACCGTAACATATTGGTAAACTCATCAGCCGGATTCTTTGGCCAAATCGACCATATTTTTTGACCAGTGGGACCATTATCAATTGGTAATACTTTGACCAACCAAAATACAAGGGATAAAATTAAAGTCAACTTTAAAGTGAGTCTGAAGTAACAAAAAAAAAACGGTTGTTAAGTGTAACTCGATTTCCGTTCTCCTATATCTTAGCATCAAGTAATGTGTCACAATTAAGAATTTACGATTTCATTAAAATCTTATAGTAGACCGTTTTAGAGTCCCTAAATTTGTTAGAGATGTTTGAGATGAATGTTCAGGGGGTGTTATTGCAGTTGTAGCGTACCACTTTTTTGAAAGTCCTTGATTTTAGTACATTGATTTAAGGCAACATAATATGTTCCATTGTTTGCTGCAGGCAAACTTACAGAGGAACGGGATTTGTGGGGTAGCGCGACCTACACACTCGCTCTGAAAGTGACGGAGAAGCACTCACTTAACACTG
The DNA here is from genome assembly GCA_025448255.1 of Umimayanthus chanpuru. Lineage (NCBI taxonomy): Eukaryota > Metazoa > Cnidaria > Anthozoa > Zoantharia > Parazoanthidae > Umimayanthus > Umimayanthus chanpuru. The sequence goes on from JAOEJI010675147.1 coordinate 14,336, forward strand.
CGAAGAAACTGCACCTGTGTGAAAAAGCCTGGTCCAAGCTTGCTCGCCACTTCGCTATATTCCTCAGTGACAAGGACAGCATACAGGTATTTAAGTCACTGTTGTCAGTGTTGTTGCATTATATGTATACAGCTATATCAAAAAAGGTTGTCATAGTCAATAGTCAATACTGGAACCGAAAGCAACTGTGTGTTTCAAGCAGAATAAATAATTTATTACTGTTAGCATCGACTTTGCAAGATATAGAATGCAGGTTCATCATATAACGTCACGGCAATACAGTAACAACCTTCGCTTGCGTGTTATCACTCATTATGACTGTACCCAAAGTTCCTTTCGGTTCCAGTATCGACTATTGACTATGACAACCTTTTTTGA
>JAOEJI010676258.1:0-14705 GCA_025448255.1 Umimayanthus chanpuru
AGTTTACAGTTAGCTCGCTGGGAAAAGGATCTGTCATTAGTGTCTCACAGCGTTATGGTGTAAATGGATCTGCGAATTAGCAGCAAAATGTTTGATTTGTAAATGTTGGAAAGCTAGAAAGCCCTCCGATCGAACAGGCCAGCCTCGTTATGTGATTTTATTTTGTATTTTTTGCGTTATTCGTCATGACTGCAACTCGGAATTCGCCTGGATATCCAAGTTAAGCGGTTTGTTAATCTTATGAAAAATCTTGTGATAATTTAACAAAAATATCTTTCTCTGCTCGGTGGCTTGTGAGTGCTGTTCCTCAAAATTGGGATACTCGTGTCCCGAATAAAGTCGATTCGGGGTTCTCATGTAAAATCGGGACAATCCCGCCTAATTCGGGACGGTTGGACACTCTGCAAGGGTTTTCGGGGGTTCGGGGGCATGCTCCCCCAGAAAAAATAGAAATTTGAGGTCTTCAAACTGCTGGAAATGCATTGAAATTGTCAATCCTACCTTCACCACGTTATTTTTGAATCATTTTGTATCTGTCCTCTTGAATTACTACTACACAGTCCTTGAAAACACCTTTAATATTGATGATCCGCGCACTTTTAAAACCATCTGTACAAAATGTAATCAACTACGAAACCTAAATAGTCCCATTACCTGCTGTTACTGACAATGACAATGTTTCTTTGTATTTTTTTTTTCTTGTTTCCTTTTATATATCGTTTTATGTTTTTTAAACTAAGGGCCCGCAGTAATTGGCCAATGCTGTTGCGGTGACCCTAACGTCAATTCAATTTAATTTAGTTCAGTTATCTATTATATTCTTTTGTATCATCGGCAAAGCTAATAAAATAAAATAAATAAATAAAATAAATTTTAAATATTTTACGATCCCATCAGGCGGACCTTTTCGGCTCCTGGGGGGTGCGTGCGCACCCCGCACACCCCCCCCCCTGCCTACGGGCCTGAAATTAGCCATATTTTATGAATGTTATTTTGAACCCTAAACACCGTGGCTTAATATGACATGTTTTCTTTGGGCCACATAAATTTAATGTTTTTTATTTGGCCAAAAATTTAAGTTTTTGAGTCTTTACAATTTGAAGTTACTATGGTTTTACGTTTTGGAGAGTTTTGGTTTCTTTTGCTCTTCATTCTATGAATATTAATTTTATGGTATGTGCTTGTGAGTTGATGTACTTGGCCCTTCTGTAAATGTCAACAGAGCACTGGATCACCAAATCACACCCGCAAGAATTTACGAGCACGCTACAGGACTTGCTTCAGCAGAGGTTTCCAGAAGGTAACATTTGCAAACTTGTTGTATACGTGATATGAGTCTGTACATACTGTATATTTACATTTGGCGAATTGAAGCTGGCACGGGTGCTCAGAGTGCTCAGTACTTTGCAGCAGATTGAAATATGTGTAAAACTATATGATGGTAAAAATTTTTGGATATATGTAAAAATTTAGGTTGGATAAAAACTCAGTTACTCGAATTTCACGTCGTTGCACGGCGATCATCAAACTGTGAGTGCATATAAATTACGGTGGCTTAAATTTAGTGGCGTAGAATTTATTTTCATGCCAGCATTTTGCTAGCAGCTCCAACCTTTTGTTAAGTTGGGAATTTTTGTCGGCGTTGAGGATGCAAATTTTTTCCGCTAAACATAGGTTGCATTGTTTAGCTCTGCTTTTGTAGGCGGCCACGCGTTTAATCACGAACCACTTAATAGTGAATGGGGTGTCCGATTCTTTCAATTCCCAGATGTGCTTTGAAAGAGCTGTACTTCCCGAGTATTTTATGTTGTTAAATAACAGTTTGTGATTGCGGTAGCGGGATTTGAAATCGTGCTCTGTCATTCCAATGTAGACTTTGTCGGGCTGGCGGCGGGTGGATACTGTGGCTCAGTGCACAAAGCTGGAAGTCAGACAAGCTCCGTCGAGCAGGCATTCGGGCTTTTTCCGGCAGTTGCATCCAGGTGTGCGGTCGTTGGAGGATTCCGGCCTGAGGATTTTTCTGTTGTGGCGTTTGATGTTTGTAGCCATACTGTCCATCCAACTATAGCTGACCTTGCAGATGTTTCGGTTGAAAAGTTTGTGAAACAAGTGATCTTTCGGGAAGTGCTTATTGATAAAATGGAGAAATTGCCGTCCTACGTTGGTCTGGACGGATAGTTTGACGAAAATTCAGTCTTGAACTGTAATTTCCCACCACATTATAACTTTCAACGTCCCTTTCTTAATTTTCTGTTTCGGGACCGAAACTTTTTGCCATCCTCTGTCGTTTAAAGAAGCAAAGGTGCCACGGACAGGAGTAGGGCGAAATTACGTTTCAGCAATGCGAGAGGATTTCGAAAATCTTCACTAGTTGATTGTCTACAATAAACAGCGGCAAATAGCTTCAAACGGCAGTGACGTTTCTTTCTATTAACGATTAGTCAAGAGCTAGACTTAACGGAAACAGCAGTAACCATACTGATAGGGTAAGCTGTTCTGCAACAGTAATCTTCTGGAGTAAATTGAATAAAACTTCGCTCGGACGTCTGAGTTATTGTATGCGATTTCCTAACACTAATGCTTATTTTCTAATTTAATCTAACTGCAACTGGACCCTGTTCACCACCGCCAGCAAACGTCAACTCTTTCCAAGTTTCCTTTTTCTGCAGGTACTAAAGTTTCAGTTTTATTGATATTGGGCGGACATCATAAACAAATGGAAACACAAAACTTCGGTGTGGTGCACTGTTCGGCACTTGCGTTCATAAGGAAACAGATACATCTCCAATTAACTGTTCCGCCCGTTAGGAGCACATGTTAACGAGATCAAAAACTCAAAAAACATAGACACTGAGTTTATTTATATTTATTCTTTCCTCATCTTTCAACGAGTTATTTTACTTGAATAAAATAGATTCTTTATACAATTTCTCAGTTCTCAAAAATTATTTCATTATACACTTCAGAATTCCCCCTCCACAAAAAATTATTCTACACAATTTAAATGTTTTTCTACAAAAGTACACATACCTAATTTGAAACTTAGTCGGAAATTTCTTTTGACTCGGCTATATCGAAATATTTTTGAGTACCATTTTTATATTACATTACGTAGTCGCTAGGAGATACGATTTTATCTTCGGTTGTCTCGCCTTACAAGACAGAATTCATATTTCCGCGTGGCCATGTAATGGTCTGTTTATTTTATTAATTCAGGTGAATCTACGGCCAGACACTGTCCCGAAATCTAACGAAGATTTTTCCATACATTTACAAAGACATTCCAAACGCTTTCAAACATGTTCCGAACACTGCAATTCCCACTTGTAGAGAAATATGATATATTTTCACTTCTTTCAACTGAACTCAATTTTAGAACATGAAGAAATCCTTAGTATTAATAGTTCACCTTAATTTACCTAAGAAGTTTTACAGAATACAAGGGTCCTGTTTCACAGTTGGTCAGTCCACGCGGCCTGAACGATGGATGCCGGGGAAACATATTTGTGTTTAGTGTTTTGTGCGCCCAAAGCATGCAGGTCAGTCATCCGTATCGTTTGCATGTCAAATTATTCACATTCGAGTAAGTTCTAACAAGTTATTTCCTTGAGATAATCGGTAATGTTGTTCAAAATACCATCACTACGCAAAGACTGACACAAATACTCAACTGCACAAGCTTGGCTGCGTACTTGTAGGCTTGGTGTTCAGTGTTTTAAATGGAGTTTGGAGGCAAATAATAATTTAGCCAGCCTTAAATTAGTTAAAGTTTAAGAAAAACCAAATTCATTGAGAATGTCCTACAGGTTGTACGTCTTGATTTCTTTATGGAACTCTAATTTTCTCGATTTTATGTTTTGGAGTTTTTGCTATTCGGAAGTACGCATTTAACACGAGGGAATTATTGCGGGGTCTTATACGAAAAATCCGCAAAAATCGCAAAAATTATATATATTCCACAAACAAACACATATTAAACGCCACTGACCAAGCATGTAACTGATCAATCCCTTCACTGCAAACTACTCTTTGTACATTCATTAGCTATCATCCTGTGCTTGTAAATAACAATTCCATTTTCATTAAGCACCACCGCCACATCGTGTCGGTAACCACTGCATCTTGTGCATGCTCTCAAGTGGTCAGGGGGGGAGGGCAGGGGAGTCCTCCAAGGAGTCCCTCATGCCGTTTTACACGATTCGTTACTGACTGCGAATCGACACCCTCTCGAAAACGTCGTTATTTCCTGCGGACGTCTGGCAAAGACAGGCACCGTTTTTCAAGCTGCATCGTGATGATTTTTGCTTATTCAAGCAAAACTATTTCTTCAGAACCGCTGAAGCATTCGTGAACTAGACGACTCAGTTCAGTATCAGAGGAGTACTTCTGCACCAGTGTCGCCATTAGCACGGAGAACTGCAAGGGAGTGGCACCGCTGGCGCTGTGTTCCTGAACTGAGAGGGAAATTTTATCAACCTTATGTGTGTTACATGAGTATTAATAATACTTCTTGACACTGCTTACACCTTTACCATAGCTTTACTTATAACTATACCTTCTTCAAATTAGCGGCAGAAATTTTAGTGCTTAACGTGACGTTTGGATACAATGAGTTATTAGTATGTGTAATTGAATGGTGACGCGTGAATTTAGGAAATAATTTCACGTACGTGTTGTCAAAATTCTGATAATTTTCCGAGTCTTTAGATTCGCTAGAATTTTGACAACACGCATATGAAATTATTTCCTAATTTTACGAGTTAACATTTGATTACATTTTAATACCATGGCAGACAAATTGCGGCTTCCATTTAAAAGTACTTGCCTTTTATAGTAATCAGTTGATCCGAGTCAGTACATTGAGAAACATGTTGGATTTTAAAAGCTTAAAACTCTCCTTAAAATTTCTTAATTCTCAGAAGTAAAGCTTTTCAGCCAAGCCTTGTTTTTGTTCAAAAAAGTTCCAAAATCGGATGAACTGTCAAAATTCCGTGCACGATTGGTTGAAACTGCCTCCAATGAATGAAAGAACTAACAAAGCCGCCAGTGCAAGTGCACTCAAGTTATTGATTGAGATCAATTAAAACTTCAAGCAAAGTGCAAAAAAGCTCAATAATTTCAACTGAATATGTTGATTAATTGTCGCTGAAGTGTTTTGCATTGAAGGAAACTGAATAGCTCAAGCTCAAAACGGAAAAGTCAGTTTTTTTAAAAAAAAGTCAGTTTTTAAAAAAAGTTTAAGGTGCCAAGAATTGTCTGCTGACAGCGTTTTCACTGACTTTACATCGATGGAAATGAAGACGAAGCATTACTCCGCAAGCCTGTCCTTGGTTGATAACCACATTACAGTTATGGAAATTGTAAATGTGGCCACTACTAACTACAGCACTGGACTGGATGTTGAGAGGCAGAAGGGGAACTTGACTTGTGCGCTCTCTAATTTGGACTTCTTTGCCGTCAATGAACGAATGATGTTGCTGAGTTGTCGCTTCTCGTCTTCGTTTCCGGAGTCATATAAAGCTTCAACACTTTGTTCTTGATGAAGGCCAGTTATTGTTATTATGCTGAATGAGTGGTATGACAACTGTTTTTCCGGGGACAATACTTGAAGCGATGAGTTTTAAACGCATTGTTGACTTCTTCCTCGCTAACATTTTTGAATCTGGACGCCATTTTGAAGCGGTTGTCATGGCAATTTTGTAATTTCACATGTGAAATTACAAATTACGAATGAAATTTCGCGTCAAAATTAAAGAGTAATTTGTCACCCATGGTATTAAGGCAACAATAGAATTCAATGAAAAAAAATAATGAAACACGATAATTTTTTAAAGCTACGCTAGGTTACAAAAGTTATTTTAATGAATAGTTTCATTGCTGTCTTAAGACATTATTACATGAATAACTGACAAAAAATGGTACTTATTCGCACAACCTCTGCGCACAACCAAAACCTGTATCGGATCTACCATACCATCTTTAAACAGAAATATATCAACCAAAAAGAGTCCGTATCTTGCGTTTTTCACCGTTACTTCAACTAAATCCCGACGGTATCATTACACAAAACGCTTTAAAACTCAAATTAGTTTAAACGTTGGAGAAGCTATGTGCAAATAGATGCAGCTACATTTGGTCTCGTTTCCGGTTACTGCAGGGTCATCCAACCGTAATAATTGACTCCACAACCAAGGACCCTACATTTCAAGATGACGTAACTAAAAGAAAAATTCCCAGGAAACGCTGAAATCGACAAAACGAACAACAAAATATTTAACGATGTACGTCTATTTAAAACAATGCGGTCGTCCTATTCAATAAAACTTGGTTAAACAGTATGTGAAGCATTTGGATACAATGAAAGCTCGTACTTTGTTACTGCTATGGTATTAATCGACTTGAACAAGGCGTTCGATAGTATATCCCACACTATACTTCTCAAAAAGTTAAAAGAACTCGGTGTTTCAAGTCCCGCCCTATCCTGGTTCCAAAGCTACCTGACAGACAGGTACCAGTGCACCCGTGTAGGAACCTCGGTTTCAGACCCACTATCTGTTAAACACGGAGTTCCCCAAAGTTCTATCCTTGGTCCACTATTGTTCACCTTATATATGTCAGATCTCCCTCACTCAGTCAAACACTGCGAAATAGAATCCTTTGTTGACGACAGAAAACTTTACCTGGCCTTTTCAGCTGTAAACATTAACGTTGCTTTATCTCAAATCAGTCAAGACCTTCATCGCAGTGCAGCCTGGTGTTGTCTGAACCAACTACTGATCAATCCCAATGAGACCAAATTCATCATATTCGGTGTGCCACAACTGATGTTGGGTGTTAGAAACGAATCGATTGATTTCCTTGGGATCAAAATTTTACAATCGTCATGGTACCGAGACCTGGGATTTATCTTGGACTCACATCTGACACTTAATAACCACATTATCTCCTTGTCTTCATCGCTGTTATCGACCCTTTGCCAGATATATCGAGTGAAACATCTCTTCGATCGAAAACTGAACTCTGCAAATAATAATCAACTATCAAGTATTCAGCAAATTTTATTACTGTTCCAACAGTTTGGGCTGGGACATCGCAACAAAATATCCATAAATTGCAACTCATTCAAAATTTTGCAGCACGAATTATGACAGGAAAAAGAAAGTACGACCACATATCCTCCTCAATCAAAGGGCTGGGATGGATGACGGTACAGAACTACCTTCAATACCGCGACATGGTACACATCTTTAAATGCAAAAACGACCTAGCACCAAAGTACCTGTCAGCAAAACTTTCACAAAGATCACAAGTGCACCGCTACAGAACACGCCACAATGAAGACCTGAACGTGGCGCGGTGTAGGACGGCCCTGGCGCAAAGAGCTTTCTTCGTTCGTGCTCCAAAATCTTGGAACTCTTTAAGCAAGTCAACCAAAGCAATTACTTTGCTCCGGGGTTTCAAAAAAGCTGTTATGAAGGAAGCATTTTCTTGACACTATCTTCTATTTACATTTTTATTTTCTATATTGCAATTTATTTTTTTATATTGTCTGTAACTTCACATCATCAACAGAATTGCGCTTATTCTATATTATATTGTAAAAGTTTTAACGGTTAATTTAGGTAGGTTTTTTAGCAATCGCTGTAAATTAGTTTTGCAAAGCCCTAAAGGGAAATCTGATAATAAATTGTATTGTGTTGTATTGTACTGACGTTTCATGGTTCTTGTATAAGTAACGAAAATCACTCGATGCTACGATTAATGGAATTAAAAAACAAACAACTCGGATGACTGGGGTCCAAGTGCCAAAACGTATCAAACTAGAACATCTGGATACTCGTGGATTCCTTTCTGATGCGTTAACTTCAGAAAGCAAGTCCATTCTGTGGGTGTTGATGTCCTTGGTCTTACACAAAAGCAGCGTAGAGACCGGTTTGAAGAAAATGACCATAACATCAACTCTTCACGAAACACGAACTTTACAAATTGTTGTTCAACAAGAAACTGAACACAGATGTCGAAAAGCATGCAAAGAGTGTAAGGTCAATGTTCAACGAGAGCTGAGAAGGACGAAAAATGAGAGGTGGTTCAATGTCTCAGAAGAGATCCAGAGTGCAAACAATAGGAAAAATTCTAAAACTAAATGTACTCCCTTCTACGGAAGACATTTGGTCCACATTCATCCAATGTAGTACCTTTGAAATCCAAGTGTAACGAGGGGCTTTTATTTTAAAGGGGAATTAGCTCACCAAGTCCCGCTTCAGTGGTGACACTCATTTAGCTTACTTGATGCTCAAATTGGGTTCTGGCAGGTTGAATTAGATGATGGGAGCAGTAAATTATGTAAATTTTACACACACTGGGGAAAGTACCAGTGGAGGAGGCTCCCACTTGAGCTAAACTTCAGTGTGGATGTTTTCCAGGAAAAGATGCATCTATTGTTTGGGGAACTCGAAAGGGTCATTGGTATTGCCGATGAGAAGAAAAGTATCATTCAGTCAGATGCTAGTCTGTTACAGGATGGTAAGCCAGTGTGCTATGCAAACAGATCACTAACCGATGATGAGATCAGATTCAGCAACATTGAAAGAGAGATCCTCGCTGCTTGCTGGTCTCTGGAGAAGTTCCACCACTACATATATGGCAAGCAGGTGGTTGTCGAGACAGACCACAAACTCTTACAGAGCATTTGGAAGAAGAACATATCAGGTACATCATCACGTCTACTGAGACTCCTCAAAATGACAAAGTACGATGTGGATATCAAGTATACACCTGGTGAAACAAATGTAGTGGCTGATACCCCCTCTCGAGTCAGCCACATGAAACCCCCAGCGGTAGACAGTGAGGTCGCTGTGATTGACGTCGACACAATTACCAGTACCCTCCCAGCAACTCCTGCAAAGTTAGAGGACATCCGCAAGTATACCAATCAAGATCCAGTTCTCATACAAGTTAAACAGATGTTGTATCATGGACGGCCAAAGTATGTGAGTAAATGTCCCCCTACTTTAAGGAGTTCTGGAACTTTCGGGAAGATCTCAGTGTGGAGAATGGTTTTATTCTGAAGGGTCATCGACTTGTAGTCCCACTCAAACTCCGAGAGCAGTTGCAAGGCATCATTCATCAGGGGCATCTAGTCTATACTGGCCTGGCATATACAACGAAACCAAGGAGATGACCGCAAGATGCCAAACCTGCATGCAGTTTTATAAACAGCAGCCCAAAGAGCCACTGCACCCTCACAGCGTCCCAAGCTTTCTGTGGCAGAAGTTAGGACCTAATATGTTTGCGTTCAGAGGTCACCATTACCTCTTGGTGACTAACTATTGTTCGAAGTTGCCAGTCTAACGTCGACACCATCCTCCTCCATTATCAATCATCTGAAAGTCCATCTGAAATCAATATTTGTTGAGCATGGGATTCCTGAGGAACTGATCACTGATAATGGCCCACTGTATGATAGCAAAGGCAGCATTATGCAACCAGTAAGGAATCGCTCATAACACTAGTTACCCCTCGTATCCAAGGACCAACGGTTGCATAGAGAGAATGTTGGGAACTGTCAAAGCCCTCCTCAAGAAAGCTGTTGCCTCAGGTCAAGATCCCTACCTGGCTCTGCTGACTTACAGGACTACAACTGCGGACAACAAACTTCCTGCCCCATCACAAATCGTCAACAACTGAGAGTATCGAACACAACTTCCATTAGCCAGTCGACTACAGCACATGCAGTCCGAAGATTTGCACGAGCAATTGCAACATCGCCAAGACAGCCAAGAGGCCCAACATGATGCCAAAGCCTGAGGTGATCTAAGACCATTGTTAACAATACCAAGAGTGGCAGTTTACCAGCCTAAACGACAGGAATGGGCTCCAGGTGAGATTAAATATCTATCCGACAAACCAACGTCTTCCATAATTGGCACACCTAATGGCTATGAACTGCGGAGGAACACGCTAACCAACATGGAGATGAACAAGTCTCTTCACCACCAAATGAAACCAATAGGCCTGTGCCAAACCTGCATCTACCAGCCGCATCCCCAGTTACAAGAGCCTCGTCTCCAGTGGCAACATCCTATTCTCCAGTGGAAATGCCTCAACCAGTGGCACCGCTCCGTCCAGTGGCACATGAAGGACAACCAGTTACTACTCGTAGTGGACGTACAGTCAAACCACCACAACGGCCTGATTTGCTAACTTGTTATTGACTGTTTTGTTTATTACTAACATCACGCTTATTTGGCAGCCACCTCCATCTCAGGGTGGAGATGTGAACTAATTAATAATCATTATATTCGTTAGCTATTCATGCATGTTTGTGCGCATGCGCACAAGGTCAAATATATTTAACTCCACGTTGTGAGTTGTAAGTTGCAGGTTCTCTTGACATATGAACGAACACAAATTTTACAGGGAGGTTGCAACACGAATGTTTAGAGAATCGGTTCTTGACGACAGGAACAATCAATTTCAGACTGAATAGTAGAATAGAATAGAAATCTAAATATTTTTAAATTTAACCACGAATAAGTTAGTCGAAAAACAAGACAAAGTAATAAGCTAAGAGTGCCGCGATTTGGAACAGAGGTCGCCAAGAAATCTTTTTACTAAAATGGATGTATTGTTAATAATAATTTTAATTATTATTTTAGTGTTTTCAATTTCACACCTTTTTAACTTTGGTAATTTTTAGAGTTTTAATAATAGAATGATTTCAGAAAACTCGACTTTTTATGCCAATGATTAAAACATTATGCTGATGAGGCAAATATTTATGGCAGTGATGCAGCTTTAGAATGACACCACACCACATAGAGGAATACGATGTTAATTAAATTTCAAACTGCAAGGGTGTGAACTCATCGCGCAATATCTGCGAGCGCACAAATTTTCCTTGTTCAAAAATCCGAATTTCGTTAATCCAAATATCCAAAATTTCTGTCTTCTGGGATAATTAGGGGTGTGAATTAGGTATACTCCAGTCCTGTCAACGTTATTATCCTCTAAAGCCTCTTCAATCTGAACAAACGTCTGCCTAACATTGAAATCCAAATGCAGAAAGAGCTGCTAGAACATCTCAAGGTGGGATGCCAAAATGTCGACTTAGTTCGTTTCATACAAAAGTTTTACAACAAAAACTGTTGTTTTTATACCCTTTGCTACTACCGACTTTATTACGTACACTCATGATGTGTACCAATCACTGATATGCTACTTGTAAGTGGTCTAACTTTTCCAGCAGACTGTTTATTGATGTCATTGTAGACACAGCCTTATCGCACATATGTTTGTGAGCTTCATGCGCCTCCTTAACAACATCTGTTGCGGGCTTCTTCCGGCAGTTATATATGGTGTCCCAGATAAAGGATACATTTTTTTAAAAAATGGGAACACTCATCTACGGTGATCTGCGACATGCCGGAGACATTCTACTGTAATCAGCAAGTCACAGGATGAGAAATATCCAATGGAGTAAGTTGTGAGAACCTGGTTCCATTTTCACTCCAATATATAAGTGTTTGATTTCACTGATGGCAAACGCAACGGAGAATTTGTAGGCAAACAAATAAACAGCCGATAACGAAAACCTGACGAACTGTATACAACAGCACTGGATCCTGTATGACAAAACGTGCAAAAACTGCTAATATTGTAAAATGCCTCTCAAAAAGAAGAACGCTAGCAAGTTAGGAATTATGCTAGTCGTGACAATTTAGCAACATTCTTATACAGCTGTTTGCCATGGCTTCCAAGCGTGAATTCTGCAAAAGGCTACAAGGCCCAAGTTACTGCTGCAATCAGTCGCCGGCACCAGAGACAAATGGAAACACTCTACCAGCGATGTCTGCTGTATGTTTACAGTACCAGTCCCAGACAATGCTGGGACACTGTCTGGGGCACTCTACGATTATTTGGAAACTAGGCTTTTAATACAGACAGCGGGCAAATGTGTTTGCCTCATTTCATTGTTCTGTTACTTCGCGAAGAGTTCACACTCCTGCACTGCATCACTGAGCTTTAATTAAGTTTTCCCCTGTGTGGTGTTATTCTCAGCTGCTTTACCGCCATTTATAGCACTTGCTTCATCAGCATAATTTTCCAACCATTAGTATAAAAATGAAGTTATATGAAATCATTCTAATGTAGTGATTTTAAATTTCTATTGCCTTCATATATCATGTAATGCAGAATTTTATATTTTATATATACAGGGCTCACGTTGATACCAGTCTTTTTACTAGACTGAAGTGATTACCCTGTTTAAATAAAGGCGTCTTATTTTATCTTAATCGTTAGCTTGCTGTTCCAGGCAGGTTATCAGCAACGCCACAATCCAATTTCGTCCACTTGCTGAATAATAAAATAATAAAATGTCCTTCAACGATGTCATGAGCAGGTGTTTCAAAACTGCCGCTCACTGTTTGGTTTTAGAACTTCCTGTCTCATGTATATCTGTATATTTTACTCGCAAAGCTTTATTACCGTTCCTTTAAATTTTGCCTCGCAAGCAAAACAAGAAAAACACAACAAGCAACATCAAGCCAACATTTCTTGAAAATATCATGCAATAAAATATTTTTCGTACATTTTATTGCACGATATTATATCTTACATAACACACACACACACACACACACCAACACACTAACACTATCAATTATTTTATTGCTTTCGGCAGCCTACCTTGCTGGGTGTATACCTGTTGTAGACTTGCCCCATTGTAGTTTTTTTCTATTTTTAGTGTATATTTATCTTTTGTATTTGTACAAGGAAAGTCAATAAAGATTAAAGAAGAAAGATGAAGAAGACAAGCGGCCAGCAGTTTCGAATTTCCTCCTTGCTTTTAGATCAACCTTGTTTGCAACAACTGGAATACAATCATCAGTTCATTTGAGTAAAAATTATGAACACAAAATTCATTGCCTTAAAACAAACGAATTAGAAACCTTGAGATTAAACCCTCCTAAACATTTTTTCTTTTTCATATTCCCTTCCCCTTTTTTCCAGTCACCTATATTTATACTATACATTTCCTGTAAAACTTTTCAGTCCAGCTCCAAAACTGTTGTGTTAATGAGAGCTTATCCTGATAAACATTATTTCAGTACAAAAACACATTAGTTAAGTCCAGGGAATGGATGGCAGAAGATTAGAATAAAAACTCTTCTTCTACTCCCCGCACAGAATTTTGCAGCACTCAAAAATGCTATATCAAAGCTCTCGCACCAGGTCCAGCCATGAATCGAAACCAGTTCTTTATTTTATAATAAGTCAAAAGTAACTGTATGCAAGTATAAATGTCCAACAGAAAGTAGTCCTTTCAATGACGGACGGAATAGGTTTGAATTTCCTCGTCCCGCCACGGTAGCTTCTGCAAGTAGGTTTCATTCTTGAGGCATGCGTCACCGAGAAATGGTTTCCTCCAACAAAACTTTTTCAAAAGTGAATTTGAGTAGAGCAGTCGTTGAAAAGAGTCACCAAAAACGATCAAGAACCCTCACAAATGTTGAAAATTTGTACAGAACTTAAAGTGGTTTGTGCAACCGGTTAGGCACTTTTTAGTTCATAGATAAATTTTACGAGAAATAGCGGCTCAATTACATTTACAAACTTGAAAAGCCAGGGACGTGGCTCAATTTGGACTCGGTATACCGAGTAACTTTACTAGTACTAGCTCACTCTTGCAAGTTGATTCGCTTGCTGGGTTGACCCAGGCGCTACGATCAACTTATGCATCACATAAACAGGCCATAAAATCAAACTGTCATTAGCTGTGCCTTTAACAATCATACCTTTATTTCTCCTTTGATAGATAATAATGAAGCCACAAGCTGCTCTAGCAACGTCTCTGCACTTTTTCTGTCAATACAATTAGAGTTATTCGTTTATTTCAAAGAATTTATACAAGGTCCTCTACTCTTTCTATTCATTAAAGATTTGCCAAACTGTTTCAACACGGGTACTGCAGCAATGTATGCAGTTGATACCACAGTCACTTTTACTGCTGACACGGCTAGCGTCTCACATAAATAATGAACTTGTGAATTTAGATACTTGGCTAACTGCAAACAAGCTGTCACTCGATGTTAGCAAATAGTCACAACAAGACAGTTTAAGAGTGCTAAACGCTTGGTTTGTATATTGAAGAAATCTTATCTTAGTCAAAGCATATAGAACACATTCACAAAAAAGTTAGCCCCTTGTTGGGTCACCTAAAGAGAAAACGTAATTATGTTGACCAAGATACATTATTAAATCACTCTATACAAGGCACTTCTCCAGCTGCACCTTCATTACGGCAGCGTTGTTTGGGGTGGGCTGGATAAGGAACTAGTTAAAAAGTTACAAAGGCTACAAAATTTTGCAGCAAGAATAACTAATAGATCTAGCTGGGAGGTGCGATGTAGGGATATACTGACCACACTAAATTGGGAAACATTGGAAAAAACGGCGCTATAATTTAGAAAAGAACCTTATGTTAAAAGTAATGAATGGTAAGGCTCCAAAGTATACGGAAGATCTTTTCAACACAAAGGAAAATATTACTTCCATAGTTTTGCGCGAAGGAAATAAGCAAGTTGTTTCTTTTTCCAAAACAGATTGCTTCAAGCATTTCTTTAGTTACAGTGGAGCAATCTTCTGGAATGGCTTGCCTAGATCTAATTGAAATAGTCGCAAACGTTTTTACAGAATAGCAG
>JAOEJI010677369.1:0-14686 GCA_025448255.1 Umimayanthus chanpuru
GCGCCCCGCCCCCCCCCCCCCCCCCGGAGTCAAATGGGCCGGCTGATGGGATTGTAAAAGATTTAAATGACTCAAAATAACGTGGTGATGGTAGGATTAACAATTTCAATGCAATGTCAACTCTTTACCACTCGATACTAGAAAAGCACAATCACTGCCAGTTTTAGGTCAGCTTTTTCAATTCAACTGAGCCTTGTGGTATTAGTTAGACCACGTTTGTATTTCTTAGTTTACCTCTATATCTGTTTTGTTAATGACAGAGTTTTCAGTAATAATTTTCAAGAGGGGTCCCAGGGACCCCTTTGTTCTTGAATTAGGGGTCCCAAACAGTATTCTGAGGGGTTCCACCTAATCAAGGGAAAAACTTTGTCCTCGATATAACGCTTTGAATGTTCACGCAAAGGGCACGCAATACAAGTTTGTGTTTTCCAATTTCAGTCTCATATGCTCAAACGTTCTACTCTTTTGACGTTCAAAACACAAAACACACCATTTAAGCTGATTTTATATTTCTTTTGCATCAAAGAAAATGATTACTTCCTCTGCTCAGTGAAAGATTCTCACCTAAATTCTTACACGGTCACGGAAAATATATCCTACCGATCTTCTGCGTCAAAGTGACACACAGCATTGCAATTCTTGCGTTTCAACTGATTTCTTTTTTGCGTTAAATATGCAATTTTTTGCGTTAATGTAAACTTTGTTAATGAAACTTAGTGACTGAGGTTTAAAGAGGCCCACAGTTGTGGGTCCGCCTTGGAAGTAATGGGCACTGGAAGAAAGACCTTGTTTCTTGTTCAGTGTCTGGCTGTGCAGTGCTGACGAGCTCTAACAAGAGCGAAACAGCTGTCCACTGCTGCCACTTCCTTGGCACCTAAGCTGCACATGCGTAGTTGAGTTGTATAATGAAACTTCGTTTTGGGACTTTTGGAACATTTGTTATAATGCTGATATGTCTTATAGGACCCCTTTGAAAACCGTAATAATGAATAGGGCTCCCTAATGAAACACTGGTTAATAGAGATGATATGGACTTACCAGCCAGTAATAGATGACATATTTTTTCTGAGTGCCGTCCTTGTAGCTGTAAAGTATGACGTAACAGTCACCGCTGTAGAAGCTTCCCACATCTTTCGCTGGCACTTCCTTCAGTTCAAAGTTTTCCACACGCCAAACCTTAAGTGTTCCTTTGCCTTCATCAAATAGTTTAGGTTTCGGCTTGCTTCGATTTTGATTCAATGTTGCAAAGTCAAACTTCCTTTTCTCAACCTTGGCTACAGTGAGAAGAGAAACAAAATGTACCATGAAAATCGGAGAATAGACCACTTTCATAATATGCCCCAGTGGCCATAAACAATGACTTCAAGCCGAGGTCAAGATCCAAGTTTTCATACATTTGCTGTATTTTCTCCCTTCTGGCCTGACTCAACGTTTTTGTGTTTCATACAGTAATATGCCCCAGTGACAATGAACAACAACTTCAAGTTGAGGTCAAGCTCCAAGTTTTCATACATTTGCTGTATTTTCTCCCTTCTGGCCTGACTCAACGTTTTTGTGTTTCATACAGTAACATGCCCCAGTGACTAAACAATAACTTCAAGTTGAGGTCAAGCTCCATGTTTTCATACATTTGCTGTATTTTCGCCTTTCTGGCCCCGACTCAAAGTTTTTGTGTTTCATAATATGCTCCAGTGACAATGAACAGTAACTTCAAGTCAAGGTCAAGCTCCAAGTTTTCATACATTTGCTGTATTTTCTCCCCTCTGGCCTCGACTCAAAGTTTTTGTTTCATAATATGCCCCAGTGGCCATAAACAATAATCAAGTCGAGGTCAAGATCCAAGTTTTCATACATTTGCAGTATTTTAGCCTTTCTGGCCTCGACTCAAAGTTTTTGTTTGTGGTCACTGGAGCGTATTATGAAAGTAGTCTATATGTAATTTAACAATAAGCCAGAAACATTTTTGCAACTAACAACTAACTACTTATTAACCAAGAGTAAAGTCGGTACAGGAATTAACAAACTGACGCCTCGCTGTACTGACCGAGGTCAGGGAGGTCAAAGCGTAGACGCTGAAGTCGGATATTTCCCGCGTAAAGACCGAACGTTCGAGGTTGATAAGTAATACCGTGCAAGCGGAAAATCTTCACTTCGCACAACTGGTTTACGCGCGCGTAAGTCACTCAAAAGAGTCCGTAATGCCCACGGGCTTTACGGGAAATCAAGTCCGCTCAAAAACCAATCAGAACGCGTGAAGTATCTTTGCCATATAATATTTTTTACTCCCATCCTCCTCTGCAAAACCAAAACCAGCACATCCTCACGCATATAAAAAATACATGAGTTAAATCAACTTTTGATTGCAAGGCATTTGCTGCAGTGATTAACAACATGATAGTTATTTCGACATTTGACGACTGTGAAAGATTATTAAAGTTGTATTTCTTATTCAATGTCATTTTAACAGAGTTAAGTTTAACATTCAATAGTTCACTGGCTTCATACATGTTCTATCCGGAGATGTGCAAAACAACCTCAGAAAATAAACTCCTTCCCGCCCTCTCAAGAAAATATGAAAACAGTCCAAATAACAGTACAGAAATGAGCCCTTAAAACAGAAATACACTCACGGTTATTTTCAACATTAAAAATATAATTATAAAGGTAATTTTTAAAAATATTATTATTGTTAGAATCATAATCACTATCATAACATCATCATCATCCTCATTATGATTATTATGAATATTACTATTATTATCATCATTATTGTTATTATTATTAGCTTTTAACTTGCCTCCCCAATTCTTCCATATACAACATGTAATGCCTACTTATATCACTTACTATTTTGTAAATTAAACTTGCTACAGAAGTAAGGACTAAATCATAACCCAGGTTTAAGTTTTGTTCAAAGGTGTTGCTACTAAGTGAAGTGAAGTGAAGTAACAATAGATAGACCCCGGCTAAAATTTAAAACTCGTTTTAATAATCGGCCCATAGTCTCTAATATATATTACATTTTTCATTTTACTCCTACACATGTAATCCCATACCAATATTGCCAACAGTATGCGTTTTTGTGGACACAAAGTCATCAGTTTTCCAGTCGTAAAATGCTGCCTTGAACACTGCTGACTCATGGCCTTCCGACTGAGTCGAACAACTTGTGTAAGTTGGAAGGTTCTTCGCGTTCAGAAATCCCTGCAAAACAGTAGAAAAGGCAGTTCCTTAATAATCTGGTCAAATTCTTCAAACATAGTACCGTAGAAAAGCTTGCTGCTCTAGCGTTGTAGAATGGCCCTCAACTAGACGTCACTGTAAAAACGGCACAAACGTCTCTGCGTTTACACTGACGACAGATTGGGTAACTAAATATAACACTTTATACTTCGGAAAAATGAATGTAAAATACGAATTTGAAACCGTTGAATATTTTCCTTAATTAACCTGTTAAATCTACATATAAAATATTTAGGATATTTTACAGATATTTTTCGTCTTACAGGGTGAGGATCAAACAGCCCCAGCAAGTTTTCTCCACCTAAGCAATGCTTTCAATTTTTCAAGAAGATTTAGATTTTAGCGCTTTTAAGGAAAAAAGAAAATAATTTCGTAAGCCAAAATGAACTTAAATAAACAAAAAAAAAAAAAATGGTGTAAAATGGGGACAAGATGCTATGCTTTCGTTTTGATTAGTTAAAGCCTTTTGGTTTGCAAAATTAAATGGGCTGTCGACATGGACTTTTGTTAGTGTTTGTACAAGGTAGTTCATGTCTCTCACGATGCTTTCTGACTTTAATTTTAGATTTATCAAAGTGTTAGTAGGCAAGGAATTTGACAAATATTACGGAAGCTCTTTCAAGTTATACAGTCACTAGTTCACTTTAGTCTTTACGACTGTACAAGTTATCACATAATTTATTGTAATCACTAAAGAAATTATCACCCAAGTTGTTTATGGGACGGCATGTATAAAAGCACGTGAACAAAACTGGTTAAGAAAGTTTGATCTTGAAGTGTTTTTACTTGCCCGAAATGCAGAAGGAAAACAGGTTCGTGTGTATACGGAAAATACAAATGGTGCGTGGTTTATTCCACAGCATCCCACAAGAGAGTATATTATTAATATAACATTACCATTTAACAGACTACTGGAAATAACTTAAATTGACACATCAGCGTACAAATAATCTCACTGACAATATGAAAGTCATCTTTGCTGGTAACAGTTTATGTACCAAAAACAATGCTGGTTGATAGAGACCACACTGAATGCAACAGATCTAGCAAAGACAGGGAAGGAAACTAACTACAATAATTTCAGTTTTTAAGTGTTTAAATAAAGTATGTTTCTTTCGATATATATTTTTAAAAAAAATCACATTTATACATGTACCATCTTTACTCACATGTGCTCTGTTAAAAGCTTCCTTCCTCTCCTTTGCTGTGGCATATTTGCCCTTCCACACAAAAATCATGCCAGGCGTTTCAAGGATAAACGAATCCTGATCAATTTCAAGAAAATCAGAGGTTCAACTTACATTTTTAAAACCAAACACGTATGCAAATAACAAGCATATATATTTTTATGTACGAAGTTTGCTCAATGTAGAGTGAACAAAATTGACAAGAATATAAATAAAATGAAGAGAATTCTCACATTTGAATCTAGCAGCGACTGAGACAGAGGGCTGCTCCCAACTTCCTTCATCTTCACTGTTCCCGACTCATCACTCACTCTATCAAACAACACAGTATGTATTGTTTAATACCGATACATGTATAAGTAAACTGAGTAAAGTTCAGTACATACTAGTCATGCAGTGCGTCGGGGTGGGATACGGTGGAATATACCACGCGTTACTTGTATACAAAGAAAATACAAGTGACAAGTGGCATTTTCCACGATATCATTGAATAACTAATTTATCACATTCCTAAATCTTCGGAAACTTACGAAAATTTTCGGAAGGGCTAGGAAATCTTCGGAAATGGTCCAAAACCGTTTTTGAGGAATTTTTACGATTTTGAAAATTTTGGGAAATCTTCGAAAATTTTTGGAAACGGTTCAAAACAGTTTTTGAAAGTTTTATGATTTTTTAAAATTGTCGAAAAATATTTGGAAATCTTCGGAAGTGTTCGGAAATTTTCGGAAAATTTGCGAATGTGATTGGAACCGTTCGAAAGAATTGGAGCCGATCAGTTTTCAAAAGGTTGCCAGCATAACAGTGCCCCTCTCCCATCAGGGAAAAAGCTAAATAAATAAATAAATAACTGTTGCGCGTGCGTCGTAGTGGGAAAGCATACTGGAAATTGAAACTGCACAGATACTACTATGATGTCGCTGAAATAAAAGGCAAATCAGTAACTTATCATCAGTAGGTTACCTAAAATGTATGCAACTCTACAAATTGATTTCGGCTTCATTAAATACTACCCGTTGCATACTGCAGAATATGCAAGGGCTTTCCTGGCGTCTGATTGGCTGCATTATCTTTGGCATGGGATAAAATACAATATCAACCTAAAAATACTTTTTAAACATTTGTACAGGGAACACCATTATTCAGGAATTGAGTGTTATTTGACATTTAAACACGGAGACGCACAATAAAAGGAAGTTTAGCCCCGCCCCTTTCAAGTCCCGCGCGCTAGCAAAAATCACAAATAAAAATAAACATGGTGGCCACAACAGGCGTGATAGTATGAGTAACGAACAGGGTTTGTAATGTTGTTATATTCGTGGTATTCCACGTCTTATACTTCATAAATATCGCAGTCAATATTAAACATTTGTTTTGTTTGAATAAATAATTGTGTTACAATCAGACTGTCCAACCTCCAGAGGGCTTTAAATCGGGATAAAATTTCCCGAGAGATACTGTCTTAAGCGCTGAAGGCGCCTTTTGCTAGGGGGGTCCTGGGGCATGCCTCTCCAAGAAATTTTTAAATCTAGAGGCTCTGAAAATGTCATTTCTGGTGTTCTAACACAACAATTTCTGTCAAAAATCTTCGGTAATTTGATCGCAACTTTTGCAGTTTCCTCAGTTTTTCAGGACATCACAGTTAAGTATTCTACATTTCGTTTTCTTTTATGACAATTTGACGAAAATATCACAACACGGGTCGAAATCGGGATTTTTCCTATCCCGATGGCATATTGGTCGGGATTCGGGGATTTCAAGCAAAAATCGGGATAATCCCGACGAAATCGGGATGGTTGGACAGTCTGGTTACAATTATTTAACTGTGTTTGTATTTTCCGATCCGGTGGATGAACGAATCGCCGTCCATTCTTTTACTCTCAGTGGAAAAGTAGTTGGCCGAATTACACCATCACAGTATAATACAAATGACTCCAGTGACTCAGGTTTACACTAAAACCTGAAACAATTATTGCAACAACTTGCCAATAAGTAAATGGACGAAACCAAACGCTGGCGACTTCTGTACTAACGATAAAAATTACTGGAAAACCGTTTATAAACTTGCGAATATTGCAGTCATACCTCGATCTTTGCAGAATTCATTATTTGTCACAATTTAGTAGACGAAACAAAGAAAGTTTCAACGACACGAAGACACAGCAAGTAAGTTTTTTAGAAATTTTTGATTGTGTTTAGCGCGTCAGCTTTGATAGCTCACTTGAAAATTTCCCGCTCGAGTCTGGCCAGCCGCTTCGTCAGGGCTGGTTGACAACTGAACGAGATGTACCTTAGGTACCGCGCCTTTTATAGTACGTCTTCCTGTTTAAATATATTTCGTGGTTGAAAAATCTGTGTAGTAGTCTTGCTCAGTTTTATAGCCGTCAATTTCAATATTTGCAGCATTCATCTTGAAAAGGAGCCCACCTCTTGAGTTTGCAAAAGTAATCTCGAAAAGAAGCCCATCTTGAAACGGAGCCAAACTCTTGAGTTTGCAAATGTAATTTCGAAACGAAGCCCATCTCGAAAAGAAGCCCATCTTGAAAAGAAGCCCACCTCGAAAAGAAGCCCATCTCCAAAAGAAGCCCATCTCCAAAAGAAGCCAATCCAAGGGCCATAAAAAGACAAGAAAGAAGCCCATCTCGAAAAGAAGCCCATCTTGAAAAGAAGCTCATCTTGAAAAGAAGCCCACCTCGAAAAGAAGCCCATCTCCAAAAGAAGCCCATCTCCAAAAGAAGCCCATCTTGAAAAGAAGCCCATCTCGAAAAGAAGCCCATCTCGAAAAGAAGCCCATCTTGAAAAGAAGCCCATCTCGAAAAGAAGCCCATCTCCAAAAGAAACCAATCTCCAAAAGAAGCCCATCTCCAAAAGAAGCCCATCCAAGGGCCATAAAAAGACAAGAAAGAAGCCCATCTCGAAAAGAAGCCCATCCTAGGGCCATAAAAAGACAAGAAAGAAGCCCATCTCGAAAAGAAGCCCATCCTAGGGCCATAAAAAGACAAAAAAGAAGTCCATGGGCTTCTTTTCGAGGTTTTACGGTATTTGATGAAAGTAGCAAGTGATTTTACTCGAGTGTAGCACAAGTGACATTCGTCTTGTTCCTCAAATACACATGCTATTCTCACTAACTCTGTGGGAACTATGGTACAGTTTCTTGTTAGTAAAAATCTAGAAAACATACAGTTGTTTTGGAAGGACAGTTTCGTTTCCCAAGCAACGGAGAATTCACGTACGTGCTGGAATTCCAATTTTGAGCTTCTAGGAGAAAGAGCGATATGGATGTGAATATACTGTAGGTGCCAAGCAGGCTCGGTATTGTTTGGAGGTATCTTCACGAACATACTTACTGAGGTGGAATTATAAACTTACCTGTACAGAATGCATTTTAACAGTTTTTTGTCATCAAGGCCCCCCTGTTCTGCAGACTTGATGTTTGGTTTGCGGCCTTTCACGCCCAACGCTTTGAGGAATGCCTGATATTCCTCATCAAGATCCTTTACATCTTTTGCCTTGCTCAGAACTTCTTCGTCTGTGATAAAATACAAGTCCTTGTAGTACCATACTTTTTATTGAAGCAGGTAGAGTGATTTTTGTTTGACCATGAAAAACTCCTTCGCTACATGTTTACTTTTGTTTCATCACTCAATACGACATTTCATTTTGTGGGGATGTATGTAGCCAAGTTGAGTCTACAACTCAAACTTAAAATGATATAATAGTCGAATTGTGTTTTTGAGATGTCACGGATTATCCTCACATGGATCCACTTGTTTATATGCATGTTTTCTCGAGTGCAATGTGTAAATATAGGATTTTTACAGGAGACATTGCTTATAGCAAGGGCACGACCTTTTCAAACTCCCACTGCTACAAGTACAAGCTCACCAAAAACCGGATTCAGATTGAATCGGAAGAATCCACTATCGGGAGTGGATTCTTCGGATTGCAATCCAAAATCAGATTCTTGAAAATTTTGAATAACGGAATACATAATCCAGTTTTGGATTATGGAATCCAGATTTGGATTGTACAAAACGAACGTACCCTAAAGAAACCAATGAAGTTAATCCAGGATTAGCACTACTCGGGCTTTGAACAATACAACCGGGCCCAGGGCGCCATTACTGGTGTTATCACCAATACAGCGTAAGTTTTCCCACAAACTATGTTTCTCTTCATCAATTGTAAGCTTCAAAAAACATTTGGTGGTTTTCTTGATCCTTATTCCAGTGAGCTTTCATCTATGCTCGAGTCCAGTTCCCTTTAAAGCGGCTGAATTATTTTTGTTTCTTCGCACATCGTACTTCTGTTTCTTCATCACTTCAAATGCAAACTGAACAGACGACGACGAGGGCGGCAACGCGTCGTCAACATTTGGTGTGAAAAGCTGCTAATTTACCGCCTTTCACAGGCAGTTTGGTAGGTCACAAGCACGTTGCCTCTCTGAATCTTTTAAGATTTTAAATATTCTTACAAAGTTATTCTAAAAAGTCAAACTGAAGCAAAACCTTAGAAAAATCTTTCCATTTTCAAAACTGTAAAATCAATAAAGGTCATGCTGTGAGGTAATTTGCGTGCTTCATCGTGTTATCAACCCTGAAAACGATTCAGTCAGCAATCACAGGCCAGACTACTGCTGTGATTTTCACGAAATCGCGACAGTGTCATGATTTCAGACGATATCACAGAGAGTTTGGTTTTCTCTCTTGAAAGTCAGCTGCAAAAATAATTTCAGTCAGCGTGGAATCATTGCATCGCTTCACGGAAAATTTAAAAGGGGAGAAAACGAAGCGACACACGGATTCATTACAAATGTCCCGCCCAAACTCAGCTTTTGAAGGAGTGCGGTCTCCCAAGTTGGGAAACTGGTGCATGTGTGCGTTCATGCACGCATGAATGAAGTTTCTCAAGGCAAGAGATTATTTGTTTTCAAAAATACAATTTTTGATCAGGGATGATAAACATGTAATCGTGCAGGATTTTGCTCGATTCGGAAAAATGCAAAGGCTTGTTTGGTCTCGCCAAAATACAAACCATGGCTCGACTAAACTCGCCCTGCATATTTTCCCGGATCGAGCAAAAATCTGCATGATTACATACAAATATCGGCCAATCAGAACGTTCGTTGTTTCTGCTTTATCTTATAACCAATATTAACAACACAGTGTTACCATAATATAGCTGTCAAGGTAGTGGCTTTGCCAATTCACAGAAACAACAAATTTCAAGATAACACAAAAACCATAAGGCAACAAATTCACAAGGCAAAGACATTACAAGATTGTATACACAAAATAATCAATAACTTTACAACAAAGAAGTCTACCGTACCCAAGATATCATGTTTGACATTCACATTGTTGTATTCGTTCTTGATGTCATTCTTGAATTCTTCACCCATACGCATTGCCTAACAATAAAAATAAGACTGTGGTGTTATTGTTGTGGCATTCTCTAGATCTTATACGAAAGGTAAGTAAGAAATTCAAAACCTTTTAACAGTATTTCACAGAAGAGAACAGTCTGATGAAGTCACAAGCAGGATTTTTCTCCTTTGGTAAGGGCAAAATTCCAGGACTTTTCCAGGTACTTTACAGGTCTGACAGGAGCTTTTATAAGGGTACGGTACACGGGAAAAATTGCGCTATATCAGACCTCCCTCCACCACACAAATAACTACTGACTTCAAGCAATTCTTTCATTTGACACCTGATATTCCGTAACATTAGGGAAACTGCACAAAACTTCTGTGTTAGTATTTAACAACAACTTGAACACAACAACGTCAGTGTCCCACAACAACTTGGAACAAACCCCAGTATCCCTCATTAACTTTGAATAAAATGTTTGCTTCATAGACTAAAATTACGTCTCAAAACTAACAAATCCATAAAAAATATACTAGGTGGACTGTAGACACAAAAATTAAGATTTTTCCAGGTTCCTATGAAAAACCTCCGTTTTTCAAGGAATCCAAGACCTTCGGAACAGAAAATCCCCAAATTCAAGGAATTCCAAGTTTTCCAGTTGGCGTACGAAACCTGACAAGTCCGTACAAGTTGTACTCCAAGCATTTCTCACCGTGATTCTTTCTTGCATAGAACACTTTGACCCATTGAAAGTGAAAAGCCTCCTGCCTGCATGCAGAATGAAGCAGTCTCCTTTGTTCAACGATGAATCTGACAGTGGCACCTTTAAAAGCAAAATCGTCACATAATAAGATCTCTAGAACGCTTGTTCCGTAAATAATATTTCATCTAGGTTAATAAATACTCTACTTAGTTAAGCGTGCCATTCAGAACATGATGCTTAAAATAATTTCAACACTCCTCTAAAGAAAATCAAATTTACAACGAGCAGAGAATGCACCCACCCAAATACACTACTTCAGATCAAGTTGCCATGTATCATGACAAAAAAATCCCTGACTTTTTCTGTCTCAGGACTATCAAGTAATATTTACTGAGCTTGCATGTTGCCAACGAATCAAAACTAACAAAAAACACTTTTTTTTGAAAATGTGTTGCCATGTTGAAGCTGGTGGTAGTCAAAATATAAATTTGCCTGACTTGAATAACTAATGCAGAATTTCCCTGACAGGACAAAAAATTTCTTGACTTTTCCGTGATCTTGAAGAATCGTTTTACCTATTGGTGCCGCGTTAACTTTAACTTGTACTTGAAGGTTAGCAAACACCGGACATTGCCACATTAGACATATCGTATAAGGTGTTGTTGATCGAAGTCCATTGCATTGATAGACTAAGCCGTCGATGCAGAACATCTGTCTTTTATCAAACTTACACGAAAAGTCTGAACACGTTTCTTCCCCTTGACTTGATAAAGCTCCAACCTGTCATCAATTTCCACGTGAACAAATCCAGATTTCACACCACCAGCTTTGTACCTACAAACGATTTACAGACGTTATACCCGTCAAAACTTTAAGACACAAACACAGAGTAAGAAATTCAATTTAATTTGCTATGGTGGAAACAAAATATAACTTGCATCAAAATCAAACAAAAGGCGGTAGCCTTTTTTCGTCTTTAATTTGTAATATTCGTACGCTGAGGACAACATCAATTGAACCAAAATGATCTGTCCTACTTTAAAACCTTGCTGTCATTCACAGCAATCAATAAAACTAGCACTAAACTAACCTCAGTCTTAATGGTTTCTTAAAGATACTTTTGAATTCACCACTCTCGTGTTCTTGAACCTAAAAATAAACAAAGAAAAGAGGATTTTACTGTAAGTAATATGTAGAGAATATTCATAAAAGACAATGAAATACAATAGTTCATGTTAACAAGTAGTTAGTGAAAAAGTACATATCACAGGCGAGCATAATTTGAATAATTGTATCATACGTGCCATTCTACAAAGTGGAATACACACCTGCTATGACAAAGTTATCTTAGTTCAAGTGTACAAAGACGTTTAACTTAAAAGTAAAATTTTCCTATAGTTTCTTAACACAACAGTGTTTGACGTGTTTACGGGTGACAGATAGTCAAACTGGCTCAAAGGTTAAGGCACTGTTCGAGTAATTTCAGTCCTATTATTTTAATAATTAAATGATTAAATAATTAATTAATTAATAATTAAAATTATCTTTGATAGCTTTTTGCAAAACTGAAGAGATGAAAATAATGTCAGACCTCTCTATGCTGAACAGCAATGCCTCTGAAGAGTTCATCCAGCTCATTGGCCTTGTATGCAGCTGTAGTAGATTCGTCCTGGAAAATGGAATGATGATCAACTCTGATCTTAGCGGACCATTGAAACAAGGACGGATTAATTTGAATAGAATCACAAGGAATTAACATAGAGTGCCACGTGTTCAGTCACTCAAACCTGTATCAGATCAGATCTTTAAAGGGACACTTGGCTCTCAGCAACACTAGAAGCACTGAAGCTCGTACGATTGTTTACAAAGTTCAACATAATTTCCCCCTAAATGTGTCCAGCTTTACAAAAAAACCCTTAAAAGTTGACACAAGGTACTCGTCTATTTATTTTAGATCCCGGGGACTACAGCCATTTTCCAAAACGGTATTATCGTTCTTCAGTCACTGATAAAACCCATGTATACCCAATAAGCGAGTCTATCATTAGTTTGTCAAGACTGTGAGGTCAATAAATAAATAAATACAGTTTCTTTTTTGGCAGTTACCCCATAATCTAAACTATCAAATAATATATGCTAACTTCTGAAGGCTCACTTCATATACTATCAGGAGCTTCGATGCCTCATTTCAAGGCAATATTTGATGCAAGCCGAAGGTTCCTTAAGAGTGTGTGTCAGTAACAGTCAGGCAGACGACATAATCAAAAGTCTTCATCCTTCAAATCCAACGAAGGACTTGGGGAAATATGTGTTTGGTCAGGTTTTCTCGTTCTCTTTTCTGTAGTTTAATTCTGATAGTTCCATTCATTTTAAGCCCAAGGTGGTCTTCGCAGGAGCCAGTGTCAATCTTACATCAGCACTCCCTGATGTTTTTGACAACCTGTTTTGTCTGTTCACAGGACAACAGAACCCATTAAACAAACACTGATACATCTCTTATTATTACTTTTTTAGTCATAATATTACTACTATAATTGTAACTCTTAATGTCGTTATTACTATATTATTACTATTATTATTAGTTACCAAACATACCTGACTGCATTCTTTTCCAAGCCAGAAAAAAACATGTATACCTTTACCACTTGTCTGTAAAGAACAAATAAAAAAAATACTAAACAACTACACAGTCAAAACCTTTAGCGGCTGATATACTATAAATGATTAAACACTTTACTAATTTGTATGATGGGTTGAAAAGAATCACTATGAAAACATGTATGTCTCCCACCCCAAATCCAACCATGTATTCACATTGGAAAAGGTGGAAATGGAGAGTAAGGGACTAAAATTGCAACTATATACTTGTAAAAACTAAACTTTATTTTTACTTACATATAGAACAACATATGCATCTCCAGTATAGAATAATCCATACTCATTTTCATCGACAGCTTTCAATTTGAAATTCTGCAAGAAAAATATCATTTCTTCAAAAATGCAAAATACATATAATAACACTTCTCTTCCCACGGCTTTAATATCAGCAATTTACTATGGGTTGTCTTGAGCTCAAATTATGTTGAAAAATATTTTGCATATATGTTTTTAGTGTGTCATACATTGCAGCTAAGTCTTTTTTGACACCATTTAAATTTACACACTTGTATAGAAAACAGAAGCCATTTTGTAATGTACTTTTTGAAAAACATTCTGAATAAAAAGTAATAAAAAATAAATGGCTGATATAAAGAAAAAGAAAAAGAGCAACCCTGTATTTTTTGATAATGATAATGGTAGTTGACCCCAGTGCAGTACAATTTGGTTTGAAATCAATTATGAGTGATGCACAGTTGTGTAGCAAGAGTGTAACTTGTGTCACAAGTATGATTTCAGACCAAAATTAATTGCCAACACAAAGTGCAATTACCACTAAATTATGTCCATTCTTGTGTTGTTAAGGTCTTTGCAGTCACCGTTAGTGTTGTTGTTGTCATTGATGTTGTCGATGCTGCTGCCATTGTAATTGCCTTTCTGTTGTCATTTGTCATCACTGCTATTATCACCTGTGGGGTACTCAACTTAAGTTTGGGTAAGGGGGTGCCATTCAGACCTTGAAACCCTGACCCTGTTTATGATAAAAAGTTCATGAAAATCATGGAAAACTGATACCCTGTTTATGATTTTCAGGTCAAATTCTACTTTTTTTTCGTTAAAAGGCATGATTTTTAGACCCTGTTTATAAAAAATCTTTGAAAAGCTTTGAATTTGAGACCCTGTTCATGAACAGACAGTCAAAAAGCCATACCCTGAAGGGTGGCACGTCCCCATATAGCTTATGTATGGGAGTACCCTCCCTGGGTGTTATCACTGCTGTCAGTGCCATCATTGTCATTGGTGCCACAGTCATTATTGTTGTTGTCGTTACTGTTGTTGTCGATGCTGCTGCCATTGTTATTGCATTTTTTTTGTCATTTGTCATCACTGTTGCTATCACTGCTGTCGTTGTCATCGTTGTTCTCAATGTTGTCATTGTTGTCTTTGTTGTTGCTGCCACAATCATTATTCTTGCTGTTGTCATTTGTCATTACTGTTGTTATCATGCTGTCATTGTCATCGATGTTGTTGTCAATGTTGTCATTGCTGTCTTTGTTATTGCTGTCAATCATTATTCTTGCTGTTGTCAT
>JAOEJI010678480.1:0-14672 GCA_025448255.1 Umimayanthus chanpuru
CCAATATCGAGTCACTAGCAGTTCCCCCCTCCACCCAATCTCAAAGTTGCTCCGCGGTCCCTGGAAGGAAACCCTCAAGGAACAAACACTTTTCTTTTTATTTTGCCCTCATGTTGTGTTCTGTTTACACAAGGACTGGAAGCAAGCAATGCAAGTACAAACGCGAGAATAATCGTTGTCCCTCTCATCAAACCGTTGCCATTCCTCTTGCGTCGCCCGTGAAAATCGATCTTAAGCACGCAGATGAAACCGCCCGAATTTATTTTTTTCCTTCTGATATTTAATGCCACCATTTCCTTAATAGGATTTTCAGATTTTTAGATACAGATCAAGAGGAAGAAGAAACGTTGTTTTAATGCCGCAGTTACGTAACCAGTTAAGTATTTTGACACCTTTGATACGGTGACGTATGAATAGATCAAATGTGTTTTTCATACGATTGAACATTGTGTAAACCAAACACCTCAGTTGTGGCAGCTCTGACCTAAAGCTTACGTAACAAAAGTATGGCTTCACCAGAAACGTTGAATGACGTGGAAGCAACTAAACAGAAGAGAAAAAGGCAAACACGACATCTAAATTTCAACTGGAGGTCTGAGTCACCGTTTGCGACAAGAACGAAGCCCCATGACGTTCGAGAAGCCATTAAACTGTATTCAATTTATACAAGTCGAGAACCAACAACAGCGCTTAGTAAAGCTGTCTTCGATGGAGAATTGGAAAGTGTGCAAGCTTGTATCAAGTTTAAAGACGCGGTTGAGCGGAAATCCTTGGATTTTGTGGATAGAAGCGGGTTCACAGCGCTACATTATGCCGCACAGTTCAACAGAACCTCGATCCTTGAACTCTTACTGGATTCTGGCGCCAATATCGATGTACGAGGAGAACTGGACATGACAGCGCTGCTCTTAGCTTGCAAGTAAGTTTGTTTAATCTTTACCCTGAAACGCAAAGACCCCTTGTTTTGGTATTTTAACATTTGGAATCAATTCATCATGATCACAAATTCATGTTTTTCTTCGCAACGTGACCACCGTTTTTTTTACCAAATTTTTCAAGAAATTAAGAACAATAGAAACAGCTCCTCCAAAACTATTAAGAGTGTGTTGTGTAGAAATGACAGACAATAGAACTTATTATGAGGTCAAGGATGGATGATGAAATTTAGTGTTAATTTTGTTCGCTGTACGGCAATTGGTATCACTCTCACTTTTCTACTTTCAATAATAAGTGGTATAATGTGGAGCAAACCTGACACTTTTTTCATAAGAGCATTGAGAATGAAAAACGGCCAAAATCTAAGAACGTACCAAGAATGTACTTCGAGCTGAGACAAAGAAACTGGGAAGTTTTTCCCTTTACGTTTTGAAAATGTAACTAAGAAGAGCTAGCGGCTCAAAGTTAAGTGTTAGTAATAATCTTTTTTAAAACTTGTAACAACACACATTTAAAAATCCCCCAAATTAAAACAATTGACAGTTGCAGCTGAAATCTCGAAAAAACAAACCCTCTCTATCAGCCCAAAAAACAAATTATTTTAATTAAATGAAAGAGTTTATTAGACTTACTCGTCGTCAAAGATTAGCTAGTTTTTCTAAACTTTGGATTTCAAGTAAGAAGTAATGTCGAAACGCATTGGACAACTTTGGATCCAACCTGCGGCCTGTTGTTAGCCTTGGAGTTTAGAATTCAATAAATCGTCTTTGCACAAACTGTCCATACAAATATAGAACAATATTTTTAATTTTCCGTACAGAGTAGGTGAAATTACACAGCCGATGAATATTTTTAGCAATAGGATACATCGTAATCGAGCAATTAAACAAATGTAATGCTCACAAACCTAACCTGGTAGTTATCATGTGGCGCTCATGTTGGTTTACCAAGGTGATACACCAGGGTGGTGACCAAAAATGTAGTCTACGAATTAAGCTGGATTTTTTTCCAATCAATGTGTTTCAGTTTACTTAAAACATTTTGTTATAAAGTTTTATCAAGATATAAAATTACAACTTTGCTAAAATGCATGGATTTTTATGACATTTAGGAGATATACTGAGACCTGGAGACTGTAACAAAATTAAAAATTCTGTATTGAAAAACAAATTATCGTCTCGACCTAACGTTTTCAAAGAATACCTTTGATGGCTGCATCTTCTTAAAAGAAGAGCGTTATAAAATTTTAGAGCTATGTCGGTATCGCGTGACTTTTAAAATATTAATCTTTTGTTCAAAATGTGTGTTTTTGAGATCTTCAAAGAAAAAATCAATTCGAAAAAGGCAACTTCTTTATCTGGTCTTATCTTTTCATTTTCAGTTTTCTGATGATTACCATATATATCAGTAGCTTGGAGCATTGTATTAAAAAAAAACCAAACAAGCGTTGAAATTGACATTTATTTGCAAAGAAAGTTATGTTGGAATGCATTATCATCCTTTTATGGCGCCGCCTGTTTGGCGTCGTCGCAAGATAATAATTGTGGTACATATTTTCTTTTGGGCAACAGCACCAAGAGAAATAAATGTTTTGAATATACCAGTGAAGAGAAACAAGAACTCCGAGGGTTTTTTTGTTTAAAAAAAGACAAAAAAATGCAGATCAAAGTTAAGGTGCACATTTCCACCGCATTTCATTTATACGTGCAGTGCTGGATACACCATCAGCATAATGCCATTCTGTTGGCTATAAAACTTAAATCGTCGGTAAAACCGTTGAATAATCTCGCAGTCGCAAATTCGCCGAAGTGAAAGCACTGCCCTCGTACACATTGAACAATTATTTAGGGTGCATTTCTTTGGTAAAATCCAAAATAGGATTATTGCGTGAGATTACACGGATTCTTATCTGCGAAAGAAACAAAAAATCCGAAAAGGGATTAATCGTGAATTAATTCCTCTGAAAGAAACAAAAAATCCAAAAACGGATTTTTCCATCTATACGGCAACTAGTTGCTTGTTTTAGTGTTAAGACCGCTTACCACATGGACTTTTTTTCGAATCCTTTCCCTAAGAAACACAAAAGTCGTGAATCCTAAGAATCGGTATTCGGATTAATCCATTGAATCTTCGTCGCGTACGGATTCACTGGATTCATAATCCTTTTTTGGATTTTGCCAAAGAAACAAAAAATCCGTTTTTGGATTCAGAATCCGGATTAGGATTTTTCCCAAAGAAATGCACCCTTAGTGTTACTTTTACTTGACTTTGGCAACTCAGTGCACTTCAAATGACAATAGATCAGTAGCTATAGGTCGTGTGATCGAAGTCAACCAATCAATAGAAAGACATTCTTTGAATTGTGATTGCATTTTATGACGGCGAGAAGAAACAATGCAATAAAAGATGTCCCGTGTTTGTGGCTACCTGAAAAGTAAGTGTATCGGTAAGTTTCATTCGTAAAAAAACCAGTTAGGACAATTGAATGATAATACAGTGCAAATAACTTTCAACAAATAAATGACATTCACACTATTACACTCTCCCCTCGGTAGCTCGTATCAGAATCATCAGAAGTCTTCCAAAAGTTCGTAAATTCCAGAACTTTTTTTACAAACATTCATTATACAAGAGAAGCTATTGCAAGGTTAAATTATGTAAAAATATTTTGATAGTTTATTTCTGCCTAGAACAAGACATTAAGGACTTTTAGCGTGATTCATTACAGCGATAGCTTTAAACAATATTAGTAAGAATGCATTAGACTTACCACATGGCCACCGTCGAGCAAAGGATACAACGTGTAAAGCAAATCTTTTGGGTTCTGCAGAAAACGTGAACTTCGTAAAACTACCTGCCCCGTTATTAGTTCGGCTTCGCAACTGTAGGTTGGTTGCTTAATCTCGCAAGTAGTCGTTACGAAAGGAAGCAGTGCGCTTTCAACCCGGGAGTAGCCCTTTTTAGTTTCTTAATTTGTTTTTCCTTAATGAAATTCTATCAAATCTATTGCGAGGGGAAACAGTAGTCTATCAACTCGGGAGGTAACCCTTTCTAGTTTCTTATTCTGCATTCACAAACAAACGTGTTTAATTAAACTGACTTTTTCAAGTTGTTAGTTCTTGTAGTTAGCAAGCATGAAAATCTTCAGGACTGAATTCAATTTGGATGGCTATCTTCATAAATTGTTTGCTATAAATTTTGAGCCGAAAGTCTTGCTGTGCTAAAAAATAATTTTAAAACCTGTTTAGTTAAACAACATTAAAACATGTTTAAGGGTTGGTGTGAATGGCGAATCAGTTTATGTTTCCTTTATGAAATTCTATCAAATCTATTGCGAGGTGAAACAGTAGTCTATCAGCTCGGTAGGCAACCCTTTCTAGTTTCTTAATTTGTTTTTCCTTTATGAAATTCTATCAAATCTATTGCGAGGGGAAACAGTAGTCTATCAGCTCGGTAGGCAACCCTTTCTAGTTTCTTAATTTGTTTTTTCTTTATGAAATTCTATCAAATCTATTGCGAGGGGAAACAGTAGTCTATCAACTCGGGAGTTTACACTTTCTAGTTTCTAAGTTTATGTTTCCTTTATGAAATTACAGACAATGATGGGATACAATCGCTACTGTTCTCTTTCAGGCACGGAAGTGAACAGTCAGCTGTGTCCTTACTGAAACATGGAACCGATCCAAATTTGGCAAACAAGCAAGGATGTACACCACTACATTTTGCTGCCCTTTCAGGAAACAAGATTATTCTGCAAAGTTTGCTTGAAAATGGGAAAACCGTTGTCAATACAACCGACACGAGAAAGGTTACCCCGTTACATAACGCCTGCTCACTGGGGCATGAAGAGGTAAAAACAAAATTGGAAATTGATTGCCTAACTTTTATGACCAAATTTCACGACTGAGTGAAATAGTAAAGCACGAATCGCGAAATCTGAGTAAAGTTTAGCATAGAACTCTAAATCTGACAATCAAGTTTCCTTAAATCGTATAGCAGGGAAGTATCTCGAAAAGAAACTGATTAACTGTTTTTACAAACATGAGTTGACATCACGTGTGCTTCACCAACAAGGAATGTGGAATGTCAGGGAAGTTCCCGTAAAGCTACGTCAAAAGTGTCGTGTGCGTTCGCTTCCAACATTCCGCCATGGAAGTCACTTCATTAATTTTTTTCAATTTAACATCTGAAACGCCTACTCAACAATCATCTTGAACCTAAATCGCGATTGGAAAGTGTATAACCTTGCAGATCAATGTATGTAAACGTTTTGGCGCACTTTTAAACATGTGTAACACCACTTTCACTGACTGGCAATGTTATGCTGGTTGAATTTGAAGATGAAAACCGCAAATTTACAGAATGAGTCGGCTGAGTAAGTATCTGTAAGTACTATGTTAAAAAGTTGAAAGTTTCCGGCACTGGTGAAGAGCAGGGCCGTAGCAAGACTTCAAATTCATAAGAGGCAAATGAGAAATTTAGGAATGACAAGGTTCCAAGAAACGCTCTTTTTTTTACCTGTTTTGAAGGTATTTTTTATCAGAATTTTAGGTTCTACAAACAGAAAACAATTTAAACAATCACAATCGTACGTCCCACATGTGCTAAGATTACATCGCATAATTGAGTAATAACTGATTTGAAATGAACTGCTCTGGAATATATACAAAAAATAGAAGAGTCTGTCAAAATTTCACAAATTTCAAAGTCACCCTACAGCGCCACATCGTTTCTCAAATGCGAGAGCATTTGTTGGTGCCCGCATCCCAATGCTTGAGTACTGCTGAACGTGCGATAATGAGCGTACTGCATACAAATCAGAATGGACACACAGCAAAGCCTGATCAATCAACAGCTTTTGGGACATTTTGGTTCTCAGCCGTGTCCTTAGGGAACTGAACGACCGTTCACACGAGCATTTTTAAAAGATTTGAAATAGCAGCAATATTTTGAAAACGTTTGTGCCAAACTTCTTTGCATTCTTCTGCGGCCTATACGAGAGTTGAAGTCAGTGTATCGTGCGGCGTTCCTGCGAATTCAGCTTTCAATCTTAAAATCTACAAAATAAGAACACATTTTTGTAACTGGGGCGTTGGCCCTTTCTCTTTTTCTTGTTATATGAAATTCTTGGCTTGGTTGGCTCCACGTCAATTTGCTGCTACGACATTCGACGCTCTTGTTAACTTTTTGCTGTACTGCTTTTTGTCGTTGCTCATACCTTCCAAAGCTTTGAGGAGGTGTTCAGCGTCCTTGTAGGATTACATCAGGTCACAAGATTTTGACTGCAGAGCCACCGACAGATTACGGCACTATATCAAAATGCTAAATTGACTCATGCTGTTAAAGAAAGACATGGTATCATTTCCAGCTTTCCCACTGGACTGATCGTGGATATCAAGCAGTGCATCATAAACGCGTTTGTACTTTGTAAGAAGTGTGCTAACAGAGTCCACTACTACAAGCCAATGTGCGTCAGACAGGGTTGGGCTTGACTCTTTCTTGTACACTAGATATATGGCCACCCATACTAGATACTAGATGCTTTACCAAATCCCCGTCCAGGAACCTTGGACATAATTACCCCTAAACCTTTCAACTTACTATTATGCTGATAAACATAGACTTTGAAAGCTTTGCGACAATAGCTTGCAGAATTCCCTCTTTGATGCTTGCGATCAATTCATTTCGTATTTTCTTCTTAGCGCCAGTCTTTAGCGCATCCTTTAGCGCCAGTCTTCGCCTAACCAAGGTCAGCATTATATCTAGAATGGTCAACAACTATTCACGATTCCGTTCAATGCGGTTGGCATAGGAAGTTTCACCTATGGCCGAGAACTGGTCTGCTCTTGGTAGACGCTGCTGGTGCACCTTAGTCACTCTTCCTCTCGTGTCTTCCGAATGTACCACGATCACTTCACCCTTTCGTTCTTGAATGATAACGATGAGGAAGAAAACAAGCTGAATACTTAGCGATTTTTTAATGTATTTCAAAATTACACAAATTACATTACACTCTGACAATATGCAAATTGAATTCCACTGTGCTTGACTTAGTGTAATAAATAGAAAATTAAGCTGAAACAAGAAAAAATCGTTTACTTCCTTAGTCAAGAAAAGACGAACGTTTCTTCAGCCGGTGTACTGTCGTAGCTCTGCTTTCTGTCGTGTTCTTCGCCTCCATTTAAATTTTTCATTTAATCTTCTGTGAAAAGTATAATTGAAGCATTTTGAGGTTGCTTCACTGAATTACTGTGATCGCTTCACAGTTCTTTCCACAGATCAAACATTTTCAGTTCTTGTTTTTATATAATAATAACAAATTTAACTTGTATAAAAACTCAATAGCGCTTAACAGCTGAAAAGATAAATCTGTAATGTAAAACATATAATATAGATCAAGATGGTAAAAACTGATTAAATTTAAAATCGAAAAAAACCCAAACAACAGATTGATTACTAAAAGCAATACGAAAGAGCGAAGTTTTATATCACCCTTATAGTTCTTGTGTTCTGCCAATGTTTATTTGGTCGGCCAAGGAAGTGATTCAAGAAATTCATTTACTTAAAAAATTCGGAAATGATCGAAAATGGTTTGATAGGGTATGGAAAATTTTTGAAAGTCTTTGGCAAAGTTCAGAAAGTCTTTGGTAACGTTGAAAAATTCTCGAAAGTGGTTTTTTCATTAATTCTTCTCAAACGTTAGTGATTCTTGTATAGACACTTCCCTTTCAGTTAGGTGACTAGCCATATAGCTTGCGTGATTCATTCCTGCTATGCGATTGTACCCGGGGATTATCTAATAATGTTGCATTATTATAACTCAACTTTCAGTAGAGTGGAGTGGGGTGGGGTGGGATGGGATGGGATCAGGTGGAGTGGAGAGGAGTAGTAGAGGTAGAGTAGTGTCGAGTCAAGTAAAGTAGAGTGGAGTGGAATGGAGTGGAGTAGAGTAGAGTATGTTAGAGTAGAGTGGAAGTTAGTAGAATAGAGTAGAATAGAATAGAATAGAGTAGAGTCTTTTCAGTTAATGCAATAATTGTTGCAATGAACAAAACCATTCTTTCTAAAAACTTTCTGTTTATCGTAGATTTGTGAATTGTTACTTGAACACGGCTCCAAGCTGGACGCCTGTACGGTTGAGGGACTGACTCCGCTTCACGCAGCCGCGAACAACGGCAACGTGAGAGTTGTAAAGCTGCTCCTCGAGAAAGGTGAGACAATGGGAGCGGGTTCCTCTTGGGGCTCTGTACACTCACAACTTCTCAATTTTGGCTTCTCCAGTCAGAGATAGCTTTGACTGTGCTTTTATACAGGTTTTGGTATATTCCCATAAACTGTCAATGGGAATAATCCGCCTATAAGTTTAATATTTTGGCAAAGTTTTTGGTGCAAGTGCTTCTTCAGACTATGTGGTTAGTTTGTGTTTGTACTCGATGCCTTTTGTTGAAGGATGATGGCGTCAAGACTTCACAAGAATTTCCGTAGTTAGACAAGATTTCAACCAGAACTCTGCATGATCTAACGTTTATACATTTATTGGCTTTCAGATACTTCTCAAACTCAATTACAGAATGTAAAGGAAAGCATTGTTATTTATATTTTAACTTAAACGTTATCACATTTTGTACTACCATACATACAATTATTTCTTTGCGGCCGTTATGTCAAATCAACAATGCTTTCTGATACCTCGAAAGTTCGCCTCACTCCAACCTTTACCAAAGTTAAAGGAATCATCCATGAAAGGCACAGGTATTCTGCATCCATGCAAGTAGATAATGGAAGTCAGTGAGTCTTCGTTAGATTGTGTACACTTACAACAACAACAACAACAACTACGTTTGGATGGTGATAAATGATAAATACTGTACTTGTTCTAATAAACAACGAGACCCTAAATGAGTCGAGAACTAGTTACGTTTTACGTATATTTAATCTGTCAGTTGTTGATCAACCATTAAGTCTTGCTTCCACTGGCGAAGGAAGCAATTATGGAAACGGAAGAGCGTTCCGTTCTACAGCTAGCCAAAACAACTGGAATAACGGGGAAAACTCGTTTGAACACTGAATATAACAGCATTGTGTTGTTGTGCGCACCTTCACTTGAAATGATCATTGTATAGTTCAAACCTTCTGCTCCCGTCTTTTTGGCTTACATTGGCCAGAAGCGATGGTAACGTGATGGCGGAATAAACTTTCTTTCCGTCTCCGCTTCCGTCGACTTTCCGCTTGTGCTTCCCTCTACGTTTCTTGATATACGCTGCAATCAAATGATCCTTCCGTCTCTGCTTCTGCCTAGTTTCTTAATAAACGCCATCTTTAGTGTACTAGCAAAACGTACTGACAAACATAATGTCTCATATCTATTCCAGCAAGTCAAGGTGGTCTTGACTTGAAGAAACTGCTAAACAGCGAGGAGCACAAATGTTCTTTTCTTCACTCTGCGGTCCGTGGAGGGAACACTGACGTAGTGGAACTGTTATTTAGTAGAGGAGCCCTTACGACAAGTGGGAAAAACTGCCCTACTACTGTACTGCATCAGGCGGCTTATAATGGAAGCCAAAAGGTAAGAGGGGTAGATGTCCTTACTAAAGGGATGTTACAAAACCACAGTGTTGTTGTCAGTTGAGGAATCGAGGTAACAAGTGGGATAAACAATCCTGTTACTGTACTGCACCAGGCGGCTTATAATGGAAGCCAGAAAGTAAGATGGGTAGAGATGTCCTTACTAAAGGGATGTTGCAAAATCATAGTGTTGTTGTCAGTTGAGGAATCGAGGTAACAAGTGGGATAAACATTCATGTTACTGTACTCCTCCAGGCAGCTTATAATGGAAGCCAGAAAGTAAGATGGGTAGAGATGTCCTTACTAAAGGGATGTTGCAAAATCATAGTGTTGTTGTCAGTTGAGGAATCGAGGTAACAAGTGGGATAAACATTCATGTTACTGTACTCCTCCAGGCAGCTTATAATGCAATAAAGAAGGTACGACGGGTAGCGATGTCCTTACTAAAGGGGTGTTACAAAACAGAGAGGGGCGAGTTGCTAATCAGTAGAGGAGTCCAAGTGGAAGACGGCCCCTTGTTACTGTACTGCAATGGGCAGCTAATAATGGAAACCAAGAGGTTAGCGGGAAGCGCCTAGCATGGGACCACGCGTCCCGTTTGTGCTTGCCCGCTTAGCTCGCTTATTTGCAATTTATGTTCTATTTTCTACTTATTTGTATTTATTTGTATACGTATTTAAATAGGCTGCCAATAAAAGTTGTTAAAAAAAGAAGGGTACGTTTCTTTCTACTAGAGGGATGTTTTCAAACCATAGAAAAGCGAACTGTTATTCAGTGGATCCGAAACAATAAGTGCAGGAAAATCCATGTTATTTTATTTCGCCAGATAGCGAATAATGAAGACCAGAAGGTAAGCAGGGTTCATAGAGGGAGCGAGATGTTGTTCAGTAGAGGTGCCAAGATGGAAAATGAAAAAATATCTTATAAGTATATGCTTTACTTTTCCTTTGTAGTTGATGGAAATATTAATAGCAAAAGGAATCAGTGTCAATGTAAAGGACCGGGAAAACCGAACGCCTTTACACAGGTAAGTCGTTAAGACTTCAGTATAAGATTTGTTGCTATATACGTTTGTACACTCTTAATTTTGTAACATTATTGATCTCCAGTGCTTGTATGTTGGATCGTGTGGAAGCCATCAAAGTGCTGCGTAATAATGGAGCTAAACTGGACGAAAAGGACAAAGATGGAATGACACCATTTCTTTCTGCAGTAGATAATGGTCTCCAAGCTTCCGCAACTCTGCTCCTGAGACTTGGGGCCGACCCTAACACCCGAGATAAGCGTCAAAGGTCGTGCATTCACGTGGCAGTTGAGAATGAAGACACGACCATGTTAGCTGCGTTATTGCAGGAAACTGGGCCCGAACTGCTGAACGGCAGAGACAAGAGAGGAAGAACGCCAATACATTACGCCGCGCTGTCCCGAAAACTCGAGGTAACTTTAGAGGCCCCAGTAAGCGTCCTCTTTCGTAAAACCTTTTTGTTTATCAATAACTCACTACCTGCTGCTAACGGAAGTGCTGTACAACTTTACTACCATCAATAATACGTCAAGTGAATTGAGAACTCTTCTTCCCGGATGTAAGAAATACGTAAGAAAAAGAGTCTCAGTGACTGAAGTCTGACTGGTCCGTGAATTTAAAGGAAGTTTTCAAGACACTCTGATTGGTGCTTTTTTATTGTCTCGCTTGCCTCTACCACAGATTCTTGCGGCATTTTCGATGACTTTTAATCCCTTAATCCTTGGACTAGATACAGTTGTGCTACTGAGATCTTCGCAGTATTTCTATAACCTACGTTTCTATGATGCAGACCTTTTGTGAAGAGTTTGTCTTATCACCCACCCAATAGAACTCGCTGCATTCATATCTGCAAGGCATGACTCTTTTAAAGACAACTGAGAACTTTCCACTTTTTCACAAATCTTTTTATTTATTGTATTAAATTTCGTACATTATGTGCAGATTTTATAAATACTTAACCCGTTTTACTAATATATTGTCCATTCCTGAATTGAACAAAACGAACATCGCGTTTCTCTTCAAGTGCGCTTGACACTTTCTCGGTTGTTGCTAGATCTTTGAACAACTACTGAGTAGATGTCACCCGTCCACGCTCGCACTCAAGGATGAAAGGCAGAAAACTCCGCTCCACTTGGCGGCCGAGAGCAACAAACACAAGGTTGTAAGAGCTCTGTTACACGCATGCGTGAATAGTGCCTTTGAGGTGGATGAGATGGGGCGGTTACCTCTGCACTACGCTGCCATGACTGGCCGCAGGTAATAATGTAATTCAATGTTATCACATTTTATAGCCAAATAAATGCAA
Source organism: Umimayanthus chanpuru (assembly GCA_025448255.1). Lineage (NCBI taxonomy): Eukaryota > Metazoa > Cnidaria > Anthozoa > Zoantharia > Parazoanthidae > Umimayanthus > Umimayanthus chanpuru. Next base: position 11,832 of record JAOEJI010678480.1, read on the forward strand.
AAAAAGATAGACCTGGACAATGCTATCGTCTCGTAGACAACAGCTTTCTATTAATAATAAAATGAAGTCTTGGAACTATAGTCAGATGTCCCCTTTGTTCAAAACTCATCACTAGATAAAGCAACAGCCAAGGCGCAAATAGTATTGCACAGTTATTTAATACAATTTGAGAACCAACTAATATACTACAAACAGTAGGTTAAAAACGAAATAATGAGAGTCGAAGACCTTCAAAACCAGCAAGGAGATTTCTTTAATTATAATACTTTCTTGGAAATACATAAAAAAACAAATGCACATTCCTTAGACTTTATTATAATACGCTCTCTTTTGAAGGCCTTTTTAAATTCTTGTTCACACCAACCTCCCGAAACTATAGAAAGACAAACCATAACCCTAAAAGAAGCGACAGCGCGAACTAAAATGAATAGACGAGTTTACTCACTTTTACTTTCAAAAGTTGCAACAGTTCCTAAAATAAGTCAACATGAGTGGCTTAGAGACCTAAATTGTATTGAGTATAATGAAGATATTGACTGGGAAACAGCGTATACCATAGCCCTTGGTTGCACAAAGTCTACTTTTCTCAGAACGTTTCACTTTAAGTTTTTCCACGGATGCATCTTTCTATTAAGTGCCCTACTACAAAAAAATTCTGGACGGACCTTGTTAAGTGGATACAAAAACAGTCAACTTATGAAAGCCTCAACCTATGTAGTGCGACATGATTAGGCCTAAGAACGTCCAAGACAAAAGTTTAAGATCTAATAACGTTAAACGCCAGACAGTACATTTTTACTTGCAAATTTCACCAAAGAGACCCCCTTATTTGTTACAAGCAAAATCTAAAGTCGCTATATCAACTGGAGATGGAAACTGCCGTAAAAGAAATATAATGCAATCAGTAACAAAGAAATGAAGACCTTTCTTTAGCCCTTAAAGAAACTGAAAAAATAGGAAAAGTAAGGGAAAACCGCGACAACTTTGTTCTTCATTAGACCCCGTCCGCACCAATCCGAATCCGAATCCGGGTGACTAAAACCGCACAAAAATATTTGCGTCCACACGAATCTGGGTGGCAGTTCCGGTTCGGATTCACCAATCTACACGAATACGCTAGAACGACACGAATCTACTTAGTTCATGCCTATGGGCATGCGCAAATTGTCAGTGGATTCGAAAATATCCGGTTTCGGTCGTCCACACGAATCCGCGAACTCGGCGGTTTCAAAAAGATGCGGTTTCGGTGAGCGGATTCACTGGTTTCGTGTGGACGGAAGGCTGATTCGCACAAAAATATATGCGGTTTCAAAAATATCCAGATTCGTGTGAACGGGGCATATATTTTCCCTTACAAAAACTGTAAATGTAAATACCAGTTTACAATAAACATAACTTGTAAAATTGTGAAGAAAAAATGTACTAGTTAGTAAATAAAGATAAAAAAAACAATAAAAGTAAATAAAAATAAAAAAGTGAAAAGGATTCATAGGATTATTTTGTAATATTTGGAACAGAGGACGAAGTCTGCTCATGGCTTTAGTTGAATAAGATCAAGCACTATCATTGCTGTCACGGGAATCTATCTAATTTAGGCAAATTACAACTCATGCATCTTTCTGATTTGGTTTAGCAAAGTGTGTTCAACACTTCTTTCGTGCAAAGAAGAAATTGACAGCGTGGATATCGACCAGTGGTCGCCATTACTATGGGCAGCGAAATCAGGCAGTGTAGAGACAGTTGAGCTGCTGTTAGAGAAGGGCGCGTCACCCAACACATGTGACATTCGGGGAAACACAGCTCTACACGTGGCCTCGTTCCATGGTCACGTGGCCATTATTACCTTCCTTTTGGAATATGGCGTGGAAATCTTGATGAACCGCGATGGACTAAACTGTCTGGATTATGCAATCGAGAATGAACGACACTTGGCTATCAAAGCCCTTGTACAGCATTCACGGTAAGTTGGATCATAGACCGGAGAAACTTAACACAGTGCAACATCAGACGTTGGATCACAACACAACACAACACAACACAGTACAACACAACACAATGCAGCGCAACGCAGTGCAGAGTAACACAACACAACGTAACACAGAACAACCCAGCACAGCAGAGCAAGGCACAACGCAACACAACACAACACACGACACTGCACATAACACAGCAAAATACAATACAATACAACAAATCCAAGCACAACACAACACAAAACAACACAACACAACACAGCATGACAATCCTTGTTTCCTTTCTATTTTTTTGTGACAAAGTGAGATTAGTTGTTTTTTGAAACGAGACAAAATATCAATCTATTCATTTTAGGGCAATGCAGTAGGAGATAGTACTATCCAGTACGGTTTAAGGTGATTCACTAAAACGTTAGGACTCTGTCGGATTAAGCAAAGTTATCGTTTGAAATGGTTAATTGATTGGACGTAACAAACGTATAGAGAATCATTGCAAAAAGGTGTGTGTATGACCAATTTGTTCTCTACGGCACCAAGTGTGGAAACAGAAAATCAGATTACGTCAGTCTTATCTAAATATTTCTATAAAATTTGATACTTAAACAGTTAATAACTTTTATTCAACAAAATGATTTGTGCCATTTATAGAATAGGTATCTTCGTTGATAGCAAACATTGTTCTGCTTTTAAATTTATTAACTTCTGACTTCTGTTCTACGTTTTAGATGGAAAGAAATCTTCCAGGCTCGTGGAGTTCAGGGAAGAAACCTTTTGAGCAAACTCATCGAAGCTTCCCCGGCTGCCGTAGAAATTGTCTTCGATCAGTGCATCCAGCGGTCGTCTCACAACCGACGGTCCCTTAATTACA
>JAOEJI010679591.1:0-23172 GCA_025448255.1 Umimayanthus chanpuru
AAGATGAGGATGAAGATGAGGATGAAGATGAGGATGAGGATGAGGATGAGGATGAGGGTGAAGATGAGGATAAACAAAAGATTTTAATGTTGAAACATAAGAAATGTCAAAAAAGCCTAGCCGAAGAGATATATGGTAGACTGAACTCAAAATTATTACCCCATCAAGACTTTAAAATTGTAAAATAGTATTTTCTTCATATCTGTACATGTAATTACAACATACCCAAATAAAACTTCGTTTCAAACGTAATGTTTATTTGTTGCAGAACAGATACTGTGTAACCATAAATTTTTGTTTTGAAAATAATATATAAGTATCCAACAAGCAATCTTATAAACTGCTTGAAAGTCAATACAAATTGGAAATAATATGTTCTAATTCTAAGTTACTCACTACCTGTTTCTGTTTCCTATGCCAAAAGCCAGGACAAATTCAAGTCCGCCTCTGCGCTTTGTATTAACACTATCAAAGCGCCGTGTCATCTCAAGCGACCTTAATTTCTTGACCACACCCTAGACATTATCGATTTTATCGATTGGTCAGGCCGGGATTAAATGCAGAGATCTCTCGTACTAGCACTGGTCCGAGAACCTGCGGAAGTACGGGCTGCCTTATCACCGAAAGCGAAGTTTGAATTTGAAAGTCACTCACAGTTTCTTGTATCAAATGGTTTAGTTCGAATTACAAGATCGCTGTTCTTGATATCAAGTCGTACATGATGTAAAAGTCTTGTCTTGACTCCCAGTTGATATTTGATTTCTTGAGAACTGTTGTTTCTACATTTATAAACTGTTTTAGCTCAGTTTTCTTACCACATAATCCAATTTTGAGCTGGGGTCTTCTTGAACCATTGATGAAATTATCCAGGTTTACTTTTTTAACTCGTTACACGCAATCCTTGTCGTTAAATTGCAGAATTGAGTTACATTTCAAAAACACACAACAAATTCCGCCATCTTGTCAAAAACTCACGCATGCGCAAACGTGTGACCGCGGTGTTCCCACGACTCTGTTTAAGAATCCAGAAAAACTGCTATCGTCGCCATTCGATGTGTTGACTGTAACTGTTGGAGCTGAAGAGCTGTGCACTGACGACAGGTTTGTCACTTCTCTGAGAGCGACAAATGGAGGTGTACTAGCTGCACTTGTACTCGTGCTTGTGGTACATGTAGTACTCGCCGGTGAAAACCCAGCCAACTTTTTTGACATTCGTCGCTGCTGTGCTTTAGGATTGTGGCTGTAACTTGAAATAGACTTTGGATCAGCGTGACCTGTCAACTCGAAGATTTCAGGCGGGTCAAATTCACCGCGAAGGCTTTGAATCACGGTTTTTCTTCCACTTGTGTTGGGGATTTTTCCTTCAAGGGAAGCAGTCGAGGCCATGTTCTTCATTAGTTTTGCCAGCATGTTTATTCCGACGGGCTTCGATAAACCAGACACTCGATTTGTGATTGACAATTGGTATGAGGTAGAAGTTTTCTGGAACTTTCCCATATTTTGGTCGATGTTCTACATACTTGACAAACGCACAGTACGGATCCCGTTGACCACCATCCATTCTCCATATTTTATTATTATACTTTCGTGCGCGTTTAGCTGCATTTGCTTCATTTCCCTTCATCTCGTGGAGCCGCTTGACGTACACAGAGAAAGCACGACCGTTGGAAATGAGGGCTTTGCGACCACGCGATATAACAGAACCCAGTCTGACCCCGCCACCCAGGCGCGTAAACTCCTGCTGTTTCATATTCGATCTATAAAACTTAGACAACATCATATGAAAAGAGCTCATATACCTCAGTTTTGGTAGCTACACGTAAAAAGAATATATCCTTTGAAAACTCTCTTAATCGCTCTTGAGCAGTCAGAGGAAAACCCTACGCCGTTTAACTAAATTTGCAAATTTGAATAAACGGTTCTAGACCTTCGATTGGTTGTTGCGAACAAAGCAACTGGGCAAACCCTCCCCTCGAAACGGCAGGAGTTTACGCGCCTGGGTGGCGGGGTCAGACTGGGTTTTGTCATATCGTGTGGTCGCAAAGCCCTGATTTCCAACTGTCGTGTCTTCTCTATGTGCGTCAAGCTGCTCCACGAGCTATAAGGCCTTCTAATATCGTCGAGTAACTGTTTCTACGGGGCAGTTGCACTGAAGTGCTCATGTCCAAATGGCAATTAAAGGTTAGAAGAAGCATCGGTGGATGCTTTGGCGGAATTTTGTTGTAATTTGGCTTTTATTGTTGAAACAATCGGGTTTCGCGTGGCGAGTGCTCAAATACTAGTCCCCTGCCTTATCATTTCGTTTACTGTGGGGAACTCCGAGATGAAAACCACCTCCAAATCGACTCTAACGGCCCCAGAATGTACAAAGAAGATACAAGGAAGCAATAATTGAGGTAAGGAAACTTTATTTGTGCCACTTGCACCCACTTACAACGATTGTACGAACTCGATATTTTTCCCATACAAAGTCTTATAAAATCGACTCAATCACCCACATCGCTCTACGGGACTTATTACTAACTTACAGCTTGGACTGCCTGTGGTCACACGTCCACATATATGAAAAATATAGTAAAAAGGAGGAGGTCTGATATTTGAGGTAAGCCCTATGGCTTCCTATAAAACATCCTCGTCATTAGGCTATTCGTTTTATCTGTATCACTGTTATCTCCTGAAAGATTTTGTAAAACCTAAAATGCCAAATAAACTGTTATTCGTAGCAATTTTCACCTGAGCCGTCTACTCTTTGTTGCAAGTATAGTTTTGTTAATGCTTAGTGTCAGCAAAAGCAATTAATAAAAACTCTTGCCTGCTCGAGCTGATGGTACAAAAACCCTGGTGTAAAGACCAAGGACTTGTCCTTATCTTTCTCATTCCCCACCCCACAGTTGTTCAGTGTACAGCAGCCGGTTCCTCCAAATGAACCACTGTAATTCATCGAAATACAGGCACGTTCAATCTCGCAAGCTTTAATGCAAATTGGAAAATCTGTATTTGAAATTGTCTTATACTTATGTCCAGATAAAGCAAAATTTTCTACAACATTTCAGTTTTATGCATTGACGTTTGGCTGAATACGTCAGAAATGAACGGTAATAAAACAAATGTAATCAACTGACTGAAGACTTCCTTATTCTTCACCATTTCAATAGTTTAACGACAATCGAAAAATGTTTTCGAAACTAACAAATTTCAACCTTAAGAATTGAAACATATTACAACTTTTCGTAGTATTCAGTAGATATCAAATTAAACAAAGCCTGAGTGTAATTACATCTGTTACTCTCTCATTTATAATTTTAAAAATTGATCTACCTGAATGAAAGCAACATTTGTAGTATTGAAAAAACAACAAACAAACAAAGAAAATTCAAATGTGCATGTCAAGCAGTTCTGTTCCAAGTGTTGATTAAACAATAGAGCCTAGTTGGTAGTAGTTAAAGCAGTTAAGATCCTCTGTTGTATAGCGAGGTGAACACCGACGGGAATAAATGTTTTGGAACATATACTAAACTAGTGAACAAATTTTACAAGATTTTAATTTGCAAAAGAAATCAAAATTAAAGGAGAGAGCGTCCATTGAGAAGTGTAGCAAGCCTGACCAACCTGAGTGGAAGCAAATGATGATGATCGTAACATAAAATGTTTAACATTTTAACATTAAAATAATGTTTCATCTCGACTTCAATGTATTCATACTAATCTAAATAATGAAACGTTGTGAACTAGCTTACAAGCTTAATTATCTAACTACGTACAGAGAACTGTCAACCAGTTAACGTTGAATATTGGCCTTTGCTGTACGTTACAAGGTCAATTTAATAGCCACGACAAACTACTGGAAATGATTAAGTGCAATCTTGAACTTGCTGATTTTACATTTTTATTCTTTGGTTTAGTCTTTGAGCCTTAGATCCAAGGTCAGTAGCAGTTTATTATTTTGGTCATTTGCAATGCACCACGTAAGAATGGCATTTTTTGTTCATATCATGACCAGGCGTAGCAAGGTGCTTATTTGTTTAGTTTAATGATTGTATTTTGCTGGACTAAATTTTAAGACTGTGCAAAGGAAACCTTAACAATTAAAGACTCTGGCTCTGCTTGACAACACAGCAAAGACGCAGCTCCTGATACTTGACTTTAGGAATAACGTAATAACCGCGTACACTATTTTTTTCTGTGTTTGCAAGTAATGATAAAGCAACAATGATAGCACATTATCAGAGCGCCATTTCTAGCATAGTTTAATGAGGCCTACTCTGGGACCCAAAGTCGCCGCAAATTAAGGCAACTAAAGGCGACTTAGGGAGAAATCGGCTCAAAAATGGCCGCGTCTTTTTGCAACTTAAGGCGGCTTTGTGCGACTTAAGGCAACTTTGTGCGACTTAAGGCGACTTTGCGCGACTCAAGGCGACTTTGTGCGACTTAAGTTTGATTTCCACTGAAGATTTATTCCTGTATTTGTTTTCAAATAAGGGTATGGAAAATTCAAAAATCAGCACTGGAAGGCAGGCCATTAAACAGAGGGGGTGTGATGCGTGCATACACCTCCCAACCCCTTACCACCCAAATTCTGGAAAAGGTCCAACTGATATGGTTTTCTAGTACTGGCACAGAATTTTGAAAATGATTTCAACTGAAGCTGATGTTTCATTCCGAATTTTACTGGATCTTAAATCCCCACACAAAATCCTGCATACAGGCCTGGAAAGGGGCCATTGGAGGGGAACTTATGGAGATGTAGGATATTTTGAACACACTTTCTGCTGACCACAACCAATATTTTCAAATCAATAATTTTACTAAAATTTGGTTTTTGGCATTTTCATGAGACTTTCAGTTGTACTGATAACTGAATATTTCTTGTTTATTATGTTGTCATCACAACTTGTTTTGACAAATTTCATCATTAAACTAAATTAATACATCTATATAATATCACATGCTGGAGAGTTGATGTAGAACAATTCATAAACTTGATCTTCTTTTTTTCCACATCTACGATTTTACATTTTTGGCTGAAATGTTCATAAAACAGGAAATTAAATTTTCTGGCCTAACCACAAACTCCACGTTGGCCGATTTAAATCACTCTTATTTCCAGCAATCTCTTAAAAAAATAAAAAAATTAAAGTAATCAAATGTTGGATGTTCTGAGTGTTTTCTGTGAAATTAGAACTGTTTTCACATCCACACGTCTATTTCCCCATAACAGTTCCCTGCTCCTCACCAAGCTGTGCATTCCTAGCAACAGAAACAATCAATAGTTCCATAAACTGTCAACTGTCAGCAATACTGAACAGAGCTCTCAGGGGGTCTGTTCCTAAAAAAATCTGTTCTGATACAAAATTTAGGAGCTGTGGCTGCGAATTAGTCAAATACCCTCCACTGAGTTCCTGTGAGCAAAGGCTTCAGGTAGAGGCTAAGTGCTCATTTCTGAGCTCATCCATATGTTTGAGAACCTAGCCTCAACTTGTACCCTTTGTTTACAGGAACTGGAGCGTAATTCATAATTGGGCATTTAACTCAATTTGAAGTACTTATCGATGTGTGTGTGTTGAGGGGGGTTGGGGGGGGGGGTAGGGGGTAGTTTGCAAAAGGATGTATCAAGTGGGCTGGCTGTTATTTAAGGAGCCAAAATTTGCCTTCTCATATTTACTGTGGTATATACATGTACGTATACTTCCCGATCTCACTTTTGTCTGTGTCTTTCGCCCACCATGGTGAATATCGCAGACTGTCCAACCATCCCGATTTCGTCGGGATTATCCCATTTTTGCTTGAAACTCCTGAATCCCGACCAATATCCGATCGGGATAGGAAAAATCACGATTTCGACTCGTGTTGTGATATTTTCGTCAAATTCAGATAAGAGAAAACGAAATGTAGAATACTTAACACTGAAATGCAAAAGTTGCTATCAAATTACCAAAACATTTGACAGAAATTGTTTTGTAAGAACACCAGAAATGGCATTTCAGAGCCTCTAGATTTAAAAATTTCCTGGGCGGAGGGGGGGGGGGGGGCATGCCCCCAGACCTGCCTAGCAAAAGGCGCCTTCAGCACTTAAGACATTATCTCTCATAAAATTTTAACCCGATTTAAAGCCCTCTGGAGGTTGGACAGTCTGATATCACAATATCATAATGAAACTGATAGACAAATTTATCGTTCATTATGATAGTGTACATAATGTGACTTGAGGATTCCGTGTGTGATCCAAGGCGACTTTGTGTGACATAAGGCGACTTAAGGCAACTAAAGGCGACTTAAAGCAACTTTGTGCGACTTAAGGCGACTTTGTGCGACTTTGGGTCCCAGAGTAGGCCTTTAATGGCTTTATCATTTAAAATGATTAAGTAAAAGTGGCAATGATTGATAAAAGCCAAAGAGACACACACTCACAAATATACAAACATGTAAATAAATACACGTATACAGCTATTTCAAAAAAGGTTGTCATAGTCAATAGTCGATACTGGAACCGAAAGGGACTCTGGGTACAGTTGTTAACGAGTGATAACGCGCCAGCGAAGGCTGTTACTGTATGGCTGTGGCGTTGTGATAAACATGCACTCTGATACTATGCAAAGTCGATGCTAACAGTAATAAATTATTGGTGCTGCTTGAATCCACAGTTCCTTTCGGTCCCAGTATCGACTATTGACTATGACAACCTTTTTTGAAATAGCTGTATACGTATGTATATAACATGTTTACTGCGTAACGAATGGTGAACTGAACTTTGTCCACTCATCTTGCTGTCTCCTTGAAAAGACGCATTTCATGTCATTTTAGGATGCGGAAGCAAGGTATTCAATTAAGTGTTTCATGATCGCATCATTTTAATTCAAATTCAAAGGGCCAGTGGCATTCAGTCCTAATCGAAAGATAAGTATTTTTACCTCTCATGGAAGAAATCAGGTTGAGGCAACTTTGAAATTTTAACGAATTAGAATTTTAGACCTGCACAAATAGCAAAATACTACCTACTTTAGCTTTTCGGAGTAGCGTCAACAAAATGTCGTTGCAAAGTAGATACTTGGGGTTAAGGGTGATAATAGAGTGATCATAGTTGAACGAAACACTTCGAAAAAGTTTAATTGAAAGTCAGCCGTAAAAACCCCGAATATATCATTGGTTGAACTGAAATTTCTACCAAGTTTTATTTTCATGTAATTACAGGGTTTTTTTAAAAAAAGAACCAGTAAATTTTGCCGAAGCTCATTGTTCTTACGCTTTTTCCGTGCCAGATACATGTAGTTTCTATTTGCAAACACGCAGTTCGCTTGAAAATTTCAGAGCAGCCACGTTTTCAAATCATATTACAAAAGAAAGGATTAAGTATCAAAGGATCAAAATTACTAGTTGTTTTACGGCAGCTGCATAAGCTGCACAAAAAATTTCTCGTTGTCATGTTCTCACAAAAAAAGATGTCGAAGAGTTTCTTCAGATATGTATTGATCCAGATGGAAAAGAAAATTAGTTATTTTGGCAACAGATATAGGAAAAAGAAATATAAGACGGCTGAATGCTGCTTATAGTTATGAAGACTGACGGTAGTTACAATTTAAACTTCCATGCGAATTCTCTATTTGTTCGTGCCGGATACATGTAGTTTCTACTTACGAACACGGAGCTCGTTTGAGAATAACAGAGCAGTCACGTTTATATTTCATACATCAAATAAGTGGATTTCTGCCATAAAACTTTCTTTAATCTTACATGATTGTTGACATCAGTGACACTCCAAATTTATTATTTTTTTTTTTTGCATAAACGTTTAATTTAGCGGCAAATTCTAGAACCAAAGTGTAAGTTGCAAAATGCGGTAGCAGAACAACAGAAGAGCTATCAGTTGTTAAGGAGACTGGTGAAGGTGAGGGGGGGGGGAATTCTCAAACATTTTGGTGGCCTGTATGGCACCCTTCGTGAAGCCCTCACCGATTTTCAATTGTGCCCATTTCCTACCCAATTTCAGACCAGATGTTAAAATTTTCACCCATTTTGGGGCCGTCAAACGTCTTGATTACTCTCTAACGTTTTATCTAAAAACGATACCCAACTTAAGATAAAAACGGCTCGAAAACCCAATGTGGCGCGGCACATTCCTATATCTAGAACTCACGTAATTAAGGGGGTATCATATCTCCCTCCCCCGGGGGGACTTTTCACTTGCAAATAAAACAAACCGACTGAGAAGCTGAATTTCGATCTCAGATGAAACCTGTTTCCAACGTTCCCATCAGAATACAATTAAGCCAGCGATTGTAATCGATCAACATGAAATACGGATCAAACAGTACTGACGAATATCAATTTCTCACACGTTCCCACCGTGTTAGTGTCATGTTTTTAACAGGAGGGCCGGCGTTCAGCTGCAACCATAAACGTCAGACTAACTAGCACATTTGTACACACTAGGCAGGTGCTAAAGTGGAGTTTAGTGTCAGCGACGCATGGGTAATCATCATTTTGAGCAACTGGCGTGCATAACTGAGGGATTGATTGGCTCTGATGGCTGAGAATGGCCAATTTATAAGCAAAATGTTTTTGCCGGTGTTTGTTATTGTTTGGCTATAAAGTGCTGTAGGACGCTTATCAAAACGTATCGGATTTATGTAAGTTCGGTAGAACAAATTGCTTCTTTTTAAAATCAAATGCTTGTCCTTAGATCTGTCCATGCAAAGGTATCCATGTCACCTCATACCACCATTTAATACATGGTGGGAACCCAAGAAACTTCACACTTAGTACATAAATACAGGTTAAATTAGTATTTCGGCTGCAAATAAGTCTCTGACAAATATCTACTGAACACATCGTCCTGCTCATGGATTTCCTCTGTCACGTGCTAGCTTATTGAGTGTGTTTTTCTACTGAAGAGAGTAAAACACAAACAAAAATAGGTTATGTTGATAAGGACAAGACATTACTACAAATGTAAATAAATGACTTTTTCAGTACCAATTTAGTTTCTGTAAACTGAGCTGACCTATGGTTCAAAGTTTTGATCACTATAAAAATTTAGGTTACTTTTGCAACCTTCCACTTGGTAATCAGGAATTTGTCCCCTGCGTTTATGTACACGAATACATTTTTTGAATTGTGTTTACCCTTACCAAAAATGTCTCTTTTCCTCTTCGTTTTCTTTTTCTATTTTTTTTCTTTTTACTTTGTTTTCTTTATCTCTGTTTATTTCATTCAAAACCATTCAGCCAGCAGTGCCATAGCCTGACACTATTTACTAAAACAACTTGTAAATAAGACACAAAGAGGAGCCCCAAATCCATAGGCCGCTCGACTTCTTGCGGTTCCTCGCCACAGTTATATAAAAATATGTAAATATCTCACAAAAAATGTAAATACTGGTGAAATTAATAAAACAAAATAGGTCACTGAAGTGCCAAAAAATTTCACATAAAATAGTTTGAACCAAAATCGAAAGAGTCAGTAGCCGAACATATTACCAAGTAAGGATTTTCGTAGTTTTCCGATACTCAGAGATGTCTTGCTGACAGAAGGAAAATAAAAAGTAAAAGCCAAATGTGAACATTTCTAAATTAATATTAGTGATTGGTTTCCCGATAAGATAGACCGCGTGATGCATGATATGTTGCTGGAAGCACGAACACTGATTAGTAGCAAGAACGAACGAAAAATAACGTTTTAAACGGACAACTTCAGACATGACTAGTGCTTGGCAAATACACGGTACTTTCTTTTATAAAAAAAATCTCGAGTTTAGAACGAATTAGTTTAAAACCAACAAGTAAATATCACTTTTCGCGCGCTATGATTGGTCAAAAAAGGTAAACATTGATCAATACTCACAGTTTTTAGCATTCATGCGGGACGCGCGCGGGCGTCGGACATTTCAGTCCACGCTTTTTTAAACCTATTCGTACGAAAATAAATTATTTTTGAAAGTGATATTCACTTGTTAGGTTTATACTAAAACGTTTATTCCCCTCAATGTCGGTAGCTAGTGAACAAAATCCATAATCCAGTATTCATCTCCACATTTAGTTTGAGTACAAACAGATTAGAATAAGTCAACAACTTGTCAAAGCAAAGTACCTGTATTTTAAAAGAATAACGAGCTGCAGATAAAATTTTCAAATAGCTTCCGTTTTCAAAAAGAATCGTGCACATAACTTGGTATAACAAAACCGCCATGAAAATATGTAAATGATTTGTATATTTACGCAAATGCAGTGAAAACTATTAGCTTCATGTCGCAAAAATAGCTTAAGAAATACAATTTATTTCCAGCAAATGTTGTAATTGAGGCGAAAAGCTTTCTAGATATGAATCGTTCTAACTAGTTTTCCAGCGTTTGGTGTCGTGTAAACTTTAATTTGCTGCTCTGTTATTCTAACAAACATGCTGTATTTTGTGATTATTATTTAATTATTTATTTATAGTAAGTCTTGACAGTGGCTCCATTCATCTGCAATTAGGCGGCAAGGGATGAGAATAAATTTCATGAGTTTTAAAATGTAAAAAAAATACTTAAAGCTTAACGGTGTTAATTGAAGCAGCCTGAGCCGGAGACCAAGAAGTCTCTTAGCGAGCATCAACACTGCAAGGTAGAGTTATACAATTTATAACAGAGACAAAACAGATAACCAGCTCTAGTCTTACTAGCTCCCTGGTAAACAACTTGAATTAATGTGTTTGTTAACGATAAAGCGATGTAAGATTGTAGTTTCAAACGACTTTCAAAACGCAGAGAAAAGTTGTTGTGTTCTTTGCTGAGGATTCTCTTAATTTCTTAGCTTAAAAGCGTTGGTTAAAAATCAATAAATTTTCAATCGCCTTCTACTGCATACTTTAGCTTTTGCTAGGCCAAAAACCACAGTCGCAGTTGTAGTATCGTTAATATAGTATGGGGAATTCAAGACAGTTAAGAGTCACAGAGCGATGATAAAAGTCAGAGAAAAAGAGAAAGATACAACAGCAGACAAAATTGGGGACAGAAAGATAGATGTAGCTTAGATGTGTTTTCTCCAATAATTAATAATTTATCTGGATCAATTCGCCGTTGCGTTTTAGGACAATTGAGGTAACCAACAGCTATAAAGTTTCATTACCTCTATCAAGACAGGAAACCAACGCAATTTGTGATCTGATTTTATTGCCGCAAGTGACACAAGCAAATATTTGGATAAACGTCCAGTTTTGAGTCCGGCGTAGAATAGAAAATTTCAGTACTCACCTAGCTAGATCTGTTCACATAAACCAAGGTTGTTCGTCGAGTGTCAGGTTTAATACCAGTTCGAGTCATCCGTACCCGTCCTCACACAAACGGTTGAAGGTGTGTACACGATCTTGCTGTCTGAATCGAACCAAGCCATATTGCCAGTTAACACGTTTCACACCCCAGTTGCTCCGCCTTAAAAAGTGCTTCAAGTGTGAAAACCCACGCAAGAGTCTTTATTGTATCACAGATATAACCGACCTGGACTGTTCAGTGTTCTATTTTGACGCCTCTTTCAAGATGGTGTTACGGCTTAGGAATCAGCAACGCAGAAGGATCCGAAAGGATGCGCTCTTGTTGTGTTATATTTATGAATAAATTTGAAATAGAAACATATTGACCAAAACAGCTTATCGTTAGACTCCCCTGGTAGTGACAAAAATCGACAATTGCAACAGTTTTGTTGTAAGACATTGAAGATACTTAATGGGCGAACAGAAATATAAAATACCTTATTTGATATCAACGTAAATATTGCATACATACTTTTTACGAATTTAGCATAAATCATTTTCAATTTCGACTTGATAAAACCTTGAAATAACATCCTATAAAACTCCGTACTTGTAATGCTTGTTCTATTTTTCCACCAAGTGCAAATGTTATTAAGAAAGTATAACTTGTACACAACTGTTTTGCATGAATCATTAACTATGGCATAATCTAAGCAACGCGCCTATCCTTTAGCCAGAATTGCCCAAAACATACTTAAAAGTTGCAAAAAAAAAAAATGAATGGCAACTGAGTGAATCTCATAGAAAATAATAGGAGGGCATATCGCACAGTGTTACCCCTACTCATACTTGTAGTCGAGACCTGAAAGTCTCTAACGCAACATAGAAATCACTCTCAAATACCAGCTAGTATGAAAATAATTTTATTCGACCATAAATCACAATTTAAATACATGTACAGATCACGACCGTGCCCATTACTATGACCAGTACCAAAGACATTTTCATTGTTTTATCAGTAAATAACTCAAATGTTTTGAAATGTGCTTTATTGTGAAACTAACCACAAAATACACAGCCAAAGAAGGGAATATTTATTTTTCTAAGATTTCTTCATAAAATTCCTTACTCTAAAAGACCAGAAAAAGAATCAGTTCTTGTTTGTTTATCATGATTTAATTTATCAATGAATATTTGGTTGCTAGTTGTGTTTGGGCCAGGTGTATTGCAAGTCAGTTGGAATACAAACTGAGAACTGCGTGAAGTCATTCAACCCAAAGAAGACAACAAACTAGTGTGATTTTCAACTTGCATCAGGTAGGCACAAAACAACTATCAACTGATCAAACAACTATGCTATCAATTTTTTCTTAATATTTCAATTAGCAAACTCAGCCTAAGTTTGTTCTTAAAAGGATGTTCTTATTCCTTTACGCAACAAATTGTGGTACTATGAAAAAATAAATTATTAAAGGAAAGTAAAATCGAACGTTTCACTTGGCACCAAAGTATAAGACACAGGAACATTAGCAACAAATTAAAGTTAAAAATTTCATAGACAGATTTATGTATGCCCAATCTATTCGTTTTTAAAAACTAAAGTATAGTTTTGTTATATATTCAAACAAGACCGTTTAGACTGAATTTATCAGAACAGGGAACCTCGGCCAAAACGTTTTGGTTCTCAAAAAGCGAAGAGGGAAGGTAGATTGTACTTTGCCTTGTATTTATGCCTCTTTATTTTCCTGTATCTTTGTTCTCTGTCTCATCTCTTGCACACATTGAAATGTAACCATGGACAGTCAAGGAATACTAAATGGAGGTTCGTCAGAATAAATTGCAATTGGCTCTGAGTTCCCTTGGGTTGAACCTGAGCTTGATATAGTCCTGCTCTCAAAGACAACATTTTTGAACTGATCTAGCAAATTTCAGGCTGTTTACTTATCTTACAATATTTATCAAAACATAAAAAATCTATCCTATCAGTCTCCTAACGTTGCCATACTCATCTTCTGTATAAGATAATTAAAAGTGCCATGTAATCCCTTCAGTAAACGTTTGATAATACTGCAGTCTTGAGGAAGGATTCAGACATTCAGTTACAGGAAATGATAAGTGCATTTTACGATTCCAAGTTGATTGGAGTAAGTATATTTTATTGACAAACCAGTAAAAACAGGAGCTTGACAGAAATTAACAAGTACAGTGTGTACGTACCATTTATAGTAGCTATAAATCAACCTGTTCGGTATAATCTTATATATAAAAAACCGAAGCTGAAAGGCTCGAATCAATTGTAAATGGTTTATTTATCGGAATAGAAAGAGGACTGGCAAACGGGCAAAATTTTATTTGAATGTTAGTGGTCAATCTATACATTTTGTGAAAGAGAGGAGGAGAATTGTAACAAATTTGAAAAAGGATTTCACGAGTGGTGCGATAGCCTGCAAGCAGAGACCTCTCGCTGCAAGCTTTTGCGAAGGAAAATAGAAAACGCAAAAGCCAATGCTAGAGTGATGAAAAAACAAAAGTGCACGCACCAAACCTAAAACAAGCGAAATAAAATGGCGTTCTGGTTTATTGCGAGGAGAATCAACAATATACCACTCTTATTCCCTTGTTCTCCCTTCTCGACTGACCAGAATAACTAGGCAAAATCTGATCCGCAAACTCTAAACATTACCATTCCTCAAAATATAACTATTCAGTTATTACTTGTATATTTGTAAATAGAAAGGTTCCTGCATGAGTATTTACTTGAACTTACTAACTGACTATTGTTATACAAAACAACTGCACCCAAGTCCTCCTGTATTTCGCTTGTCATCAAGGTATGGACCATCAAATAGGGTAGGATGAAAGCTACCATCCTTGAAGAACAAAGCGGTTTGGATTTACAGCAAGCCGCGCTTGGCATGTAATCAGTACATATCCTACTAACTAGTTTCTAAGGCAACAACTGCCTATTGACGTTGCCAAGCGAACAAATGTTCCAAACAATGATCTGCCACTTAGCCGCCATCTTGTATTTTGAAATTTCAATTTTTGTTAGTTTTCAACAAGAGGCCCGAACGTCCCTGAGAAGGGGGAGAGTTGAACTTCTCTTTATGTATTGGAGGGATAAAATCTATACAAAATAAAAAAACAAGCACATGAAGGAAATAATTGTCCGTAAGTAATCACTCAAACAACCATGGCTGATTGCTAATTGAAAATGGAGTATGTGGAATCAATTTCCGGGTTCCTAACTAAGGTTGCTGTTGAAGAAATTATAGGAATCATAACGGTTTAGATGCCTCAAAACATATCGAATATATCTAAGTTGGTTACCCGTTCTGGAATAAGTGAGACTGCCATTCATTGGTTTGAAGCATATTTGTCATTTCGTTTTCCCTAGTTTCATTTTCCATAATTTTCTCAGTATAGTTTTTACTTTAAGAATGTTTGTAAAGCGCCTTGGACTTTTATGGATATGTGGGCTATAAAATTTAAATTTAATTTTATTAATATTATTATTATTATTATTATTGTTGTTGTTTTTATTACTATTATTATTATTGTTGTTGTTATTACTATTATTATTATTATTATTATTATTGTAATGTTCTTCCTTTATACACAGGAATATAAGTGCGCAAACAGGATCTAATAAAACAAACTCCATCAGAACAGCAGTCACAGAAGAAATTGCTCAGAACATGTCAACTACCACTTATGATTGGCTAGTTGACTCTAGAAATAACCTAATTTGTTAGCATGGGTTGTCAAAGACTCGATTTGCAGGATTCATACCTCTACCTAACGGCCTCTTGTTCAAGGTTTTTTTGTAAATTATTGGTTTGATGTATCACATTTTCTTCTTTGCCAAACAGAAACCGAACAACTGCAAGAGCGCGAACACCATCTAGTAATACAGACTGGACTGAAAGGCAAATCACAGAAGAAATTTAAGCTGAAGAGACGTTCAAAAAAGCAACAGAGATCTGGGAAGCTGTAAAAGTATTAAAGAATAGTTGACAACATGTCTAACAACACTTACACATGTCCCCACGGTTATGTGTCCTACGCTCCAGACGCCGTAGAAAAGGATTACGCTAGTTACATGGTAAATATAATGTTTAACTCGGTGTTTTGTTTGCCAGCTGCGTTTGTAAATGCTTTGGCAATAGCAGCATTTTTTACGTCTCCCAAACTCAAGAAAAAGCCATCCAATGTGTTGCTTTGCAGCCTGGCTTTCACAGATCTGGGAGTAGGCTTGGTGGCGCAGCCACTATACGCGGTATCTCACGTCGCAGAAGTAGCCGGGGATTTCTCCGCTTACTGTGTCACGTGGCTCATTTCGCGCTTGGTCGGACTGACGCTGCTAAACGCGTCCCTTTATACGTTAACTGCAATCAGCATCGATCGTGTTTTGGCTATACATTTGAAAACCCGATATCGCATTGTCGTCACTTCCAAAAGAGTTGTGTTGGTGCTTGTGGTCGTGATCTGTGTCGCCACTCTGATCTCGTGCGTGCGACTCTTTGCAACAATTGGTAACTTCTTAATTGTTGTAGCCTGCAACTACTTATTCTGCCTAGTGACCATACTACTCGCGTATCTGAAATCTTTCCACGCCCTCAGAGCACACCAGAACAGCACCCAGCCCCATGCCGGCAATGCGACCGTCAACGTGGCGAGTTACCGACGCTCACTCAACACCATGCTCTTTATTGTGGGCTTCAGTCTCATGTGCTATCTGCCCTTCATTTCTCTCTGCATTAACCTGGGATTGGTCAGAGGGAACCCCGTTGACCATGCCGCCTGGATGATCGTGGATCTGTTGGTGTTAATGAACTCCGTGTTTAATCCGCTATTTTATTACTGGAGAATTCCAGATTTCCGACGAGCCATTCGGGATGTCCTCAGGAAAGGCAGGTGCCCATTGAAGAACAGTGGGGAGGAACTCGAGCTGTCTACAAGTGCTACATGTGGAGATAACGGCAGCAGGAACCCGGTTGAGCCAACCAATTTTGTTGTTGAAAGTGAAGATGCTGGCTGACCGTGGCAAATGATAAACATTGATTGCAAAACGTTTGTAGATAGTGGTACTGAAAGAATTGTATTCATGCTATACGTAACTTAATATAGTGAGGGAGAAGATGTTATACTAAACGCTTATATTGGTCTAACAAAGTACAACTGTGCTTCAATAATTTTGTTTTTCAAGAAGGGTTTAGTTTTACTAAAAATAGTATGAATTTGTGGGGTGTTTTAGTAAAAGAACAGGGACATTAAAGTGTGCCAGTTTAAGGTATTAGTCAAAATAGCAAATTGGTTTTAAATATATTTTTGGGTTTCCTTTTCTCGAACGGCCAAATTGATATAAGTCATAACTTTTTTGTGTTTTCGTATTCCAAAAATGTTTGCCGAGGGTGTCATTGATATATGTTCTCTCGCACATTTTTGTTTAGTCTTTAAAGTATAATTGCTGTAACTTTAATAAAAATTGATTGTATTGAAAAAGACGTACTGTTTGTTGTGGTCGACTTGACGCAACGGTTTACAGTTGACTGTCATGTCTGTTGCAAAACGTATGTTTTAAAAACAAAACAAATTTATTCGAAGATTATAGCCTAAACTTTAAATTGGCGAACAAAGGATCACAAGCCGAGTTGGGCCATTACTTTCTCGAATACTTTAATTTGCATTTGAATTGCCGTTACTTCGGCCGGGTAGCACCCGAAAGCAATAATTGCAATGTGTAATGTGTTGATTCCACCTGGTTCATAACGTGAATCTAAAAAAATGCTCGAGCTAATTTGGTTTTTTTTAAAAAAAAATACACAATATCAACTACAGTTATGCTTTAGATAAACCAAAAGATTGTTCATGCACAAAATGTTCATGAAAAATATTAAAACTACTAACCTCTTATTATTAGCCAGTCAAAGACAAAACCCGTCCAACCCGGTTTTAAAATCATCACCATCTTTCTGAATACTGCACTTCGGGAACATAAGGAAAATCCCTATACTGATTATAAAACAAGCAGAAATCGAGAACGTAGTCACCTAGCTTGTGTACAGATTCCCACGAAAGTAGAGTATCCAGATCAGACCAAAGTAGATAAAAATATTCCCTGCTAACAAAGGTCTCTCAGGCGGTGAGAAAATGAGAGAGAGGAGAGAGACCTCTGCCGGCCCCCGGCAAGAATCCTATCGAGCATGCGCCGGCGTCTCATGGCAACGAATGACATTTTAGCCACGTGAAACGTGACCTTGGCAAACCGGTTTTAACGTGGGCTCGCAATGATTTCAACAGTCAATAAATCTGGACATGCGCAATAGGTGCGTTACCAGGGTTACGAAAAATCGGTATTTCAAAACCGGTTTGGTTTCATCCAAAATTGCGGATGACGGTACATCAAAGAACTTGCCGTGGGCCGGCAGAGGTCTCTCTCCTCTCTCTCATTTTCTCGCCGCCTGAGACCTCTTTAGCAGGGAAATAAAAATAAGGCGCTAAAATCAAAATTCTGCCTGTAAACATGTGTCACACAGTCCCTTTCAAGATGGTAGATTTTAACCTCATTTTACTCAAACTCGGACAATCAAATTCGATAAAAACTACATGTCCATGTAAAAAATTTATATTTTTTGAAATACTACATTAATACTTCAATCCTACAAAACATGTCTATTTTTTACTGTATTTTCCCTTTAGAAAGGCATCTTCTTAAATTTCTCGCATCCGTTCCAGCCCGCAGTAGTCATGGCATCGTTGCCACGTCTCTTAAGAAACACGATTGCTGTTGGTGAATGTGGTGCAAGGCCTATGGGAGGGGATCATTTTGATCCCCCAATACATTTGTCCGTTTACCCTGGAATAAGCACGTGTTGTCAACAGTGTTGAACTTCCATTCACGTATATAGCAATGTTCTCCTAAATTGGTTGCAATGGTAACCTTGACCAAACAATTGACGTCACCTTTATAAAAATAAGCATTTTTTTAAAGAAAAGAAAATAAGTTGGTCGTACATGCACTTTATTTGTTACTTTAGTAGTAATAAACACAAAGTAAGCTACAAAAACTTGTTTTCCGTGGCTAAAGTTTTTGTTTATAAACATGGAAAACGTTCTTTCTAACTTTGAAGATCCAAAGTAGACTGAACAAACGTCATAGTGCGTGTTAAACAATAGTTAATATCCGTTACTCGTTAGACAGCTTTTGGGGAATATCAAAAACGTGAGGGCAATACTCTTTTGGATGTAGGACCAATTCATTTGGCAATTCCAGTGCAAAAAGAAATGGTCGCATAAAAGAAAACTGGACATAAGTGATCTACGATCACCGAAGAACGCGTATGTGAAGTAAAATCTTCTTTGGTTTTATAAGACTGGTAATTTTATTGGAATTTTATCTTGTGAGGGGAGAGAAATTTGTGGAGTGATTTCTCACCAGGAGGTGATCTAGTAGTTAGCTAGTCTTTCCTTCATTTCTAGAGGGACTTCACCTGGAATCACTCAACAAAAACGGCCACAAAACGTCGTAGAAATCGGTACAAGACACAGAAACCACATATTTGAAGTGGGTCAATTATTTTAACAAAAATAGCAATTTAATACTATCAATTTTAAAGGATCGATGAGTTTCTCATATATTCCTTTACAAACTAACAGCCCCTTATGTGTTAGCAAACACCGACGTGTACAACGTTGGGCGTATAAGGAACTCCGGAAATAGCCGTAAATGCACAAAAAAGCCAATTTATAAGCTTGGGTATACAGGTGTTTTCACAAGCAAGCATGTGTATAAAAGCGAATCCTTTTGTTAGAGTTTCAAGAAACTTAAAATAAGTGTGACGAACAAAGGATTGCGTAAACAAAGCTGTCTTTTAATGTGCGAGTCGCTATTTATCAGTTTCAACATCTCGCCTCAAATTCATCCCTCATCTATAATGCAATCACAAACAAAAGGCTCTCTGTTCACGATATTGATTAATGTGGTTAGAGCATGTCGATCATTGGTATACAAACAATTTAACAGTAATATAATGAACTTCGAAAATACAATCATTTTAATCAAACTGTCTTCGGATTAGGAGAAGCTAAAATCTATGGGTCGGTTATTTAAAGGAAGTTCAAATCTTAACCAGTGTCTAACTATTGTTCCAAACACCTGTGAACAAAGGATGAACATCGACTAAGATTTAGACTTCGTTTGGATAACCGGCTCTATGTTTTCAAAATTTAAAGTAGAACCTGGGCCTTATGTCCTCTACCAGCCTGGAGCCAAGCGTTTAGAGCTTGATTCAACCAATGAATGTATGAATAAACCGATACTCGAGTTCTAAGATCGCGAAATTGCGTCGCTGAAAACCAGAAACCAGTCCGGCGCTGGAAGAACGGGGTCGGCGCTGTGAAAGGCACTATCATAAAAGCCAGGACTTCCGAGCTGCAGCAAGCAAGCGCCGAAATATTTCAGTTGCGGGAACAGCTGGAGTTGTTACATGGCTCTATCGACCACTGCCGTCTCGCAGTAAACCCCGTCAAGCAGCGTGTGGTATTTAAGAGAAATCGGAAAAGCTTTTGGTGCCTTGACCGGAATGCGCGGTACATAAAGCGAGAAAAAGTGCGTTCTTTTATTAAA
Source organism: Umimayanthus chanpuru (assembly GCA_025448255.1). Lineage (NCBI taxonomy): Eukaryota > Metazoa > Cnidaria > Anthozoa > Zoantharia > Parazoanthidae > Umimayanthus > Umimayanthus chanpuru. The sequence goes on from JAOEJI010679591.1 coordinate 19,850, forward strand.
AAAATGCCTCGGAAGGTCTGCCGTCCGACTTCAAACCAGGTCATAAATTTATTGTTCTGAACGTGCAAGCAGCTGTAAAAATACTCCTGGTTGGGATATCGCTTAATTTACTCGTGCAATAATGTAGATCACTTTGATGTTTTGAGATCCCACAAAGACAAGAAAACGCGCTTTGCTAGTTCATTTTCAAAACGTCGGCCACTGCAATTAACAGTTACTCCCTTGAAAATAGGGAAAAAATGGTGGACCTTTTTATGTGGAATATGATAAGGGAAAACTTCAACTTCAAGATTGTGAACTTTCCGTACCTGGACAGTAACATACCACGGAATCCTGCGTACGGCGTTTACATATCTCAACTGGTGAGGTATGCAAGAATTTGCAGCAGAAAAGATGACTTCATATACAGTCGCCGACGTCTTTTTTAAAACTGCAACAACAAATCTATAAATATTAACAACTCATGAAATTGTTTCACAAATTCTACAGAAGTCACTCAGACGAGTTAAAGAAGTTTGGAACAACGCTGATGAAACTACGATCTTCGGTTTGAAGAGAAGACCTTGTCGCGCATATCCTTTTGAATTGTATTTTTATTTCTGATGTGTGTGTGATTGTGTTTTTATTTTTCCTTTTACAGGTAAACATTACTCGCAAAACATCTTGGGTAAAATACAAATTTAGTTTCATTTTTCTCCGACCTTCGTTGAGTGAACATCTCCCGGCGAAGTAAAAAGAAAGCGTTTTTTCGCCTAAAAGCGGTTTTTGGGACCTTGGAAATCAGATGAGGCAACTTCTAACAAGTCAAGTTGTTACTTAATGCCATAATTTGGGACATTGTCAAGAGTAAAGTATGAATAATTTACCGAAGACGCCGAACTTGACTCCACTGACAAGCCTGGCTGTAGCAGATGTCAACACGACAACAGACGTTTCTATCACTTCGACAGCAAAACCTTCAAGTGAAGCATTCTGGCTACATATGATGCATGTGTGATTTTGAGCTTCACATTGTTGTTTTGTATTTTTGAGAATGAATGAATAAAGGCTTGTTTATTTCCCAAGAATTTTCTGAAAACTTTCTGACTTACATAGCAAACAGAGAGCCTATTTAGTATTATGAATCGGCGATTGCCACATGCAGCTTGTGTTTCATAGTAGCCGTCGTCAGATTCATTTCAACTTAAACGTACAAAGTAATGGAGTCAGCGCTAGCAGTTTTAAGAACTAATTTAAGACGAGATTAAGTCATTCTTTTACCTGGTTGTTTTCAAAATCATTCTTATACGATAACATTTAAAGTGTTTTAGATTATTCGGCGCCGAGTATGCCTGATGCGTGCAAAATTGGGGTCAGACACGTAATTATAAAAAGCAAAAAAGCAAGAAATCGGTAAGAGGTGCGACCGGGTGCGACCGGGCGCGACCAGATATTTCAATTAGATATGAAATAAGGTTTCAGTATATGAAAATATTTTTGATCTAGATTGATTTCATTTCGAGATATAATCGTTGAAATACAGCCATGGACTCGGCACAAAACATTATCCCGGGAAACCAAAGTGCGATTTTCTCGAGCTTTAAAAGAAGCTAAACTCTGCTTATCTTACTATAAACTTCTCATAGAGTTTCTCCAGCTATCCAATTTACTTTATGAGTCGTAAAAGTATGGACTCAAGCAAACGTTTATTTGGAAAACCTTATTTTGCTTCTTTGGTTTGCAAAAGCGCTGAAAAATTTCATGAAAAAAAGCTTCCTTTTTGCTTCATTGTGATTGGTTGTTTTTGTCACGTGATGGATGATCACCCTCCTCTGACTGTTTACTGTGATATCATTGTGTTGTATTCTGACGTTGGACGCTAACTTTCTATTAACGGTTACAATTTTATCTTCCTTGCCTATACTAACGTTTGTTCAGTAACTGTGCTCACATAGTGGGTGGCTCCTCCTAAAATGGTCTGCAATTGGTCTAGGATTTAATGAGCCGAAACCAACTGTAGAATTGCACATGTTTTAGGTGTCCTACTGATGATCAGTTACTGATTTGCCTATTATTTCAGCGACATCATAGTGGTCTGCACAGTTTCAATTTGTAATTCCTGGAGCTTTCACAAATCAGGTCTCCTGATAAAATATCTTGACAGCGATGAAAGACCGTGGTCGCTAGCCATAATCTCCTGTCCCTCCCTTACGAGTAATTTTGTTGTCAAGGAGGAGAATGTATATTGCGCTTCACGAAGCTCTCCGAAGCTTGCCGACTGAAGATCTTGTTGAAGTCGGAACTAAAACACAGCGGAGCCTACCGATTAAGTATGTGACAGTTAACAACACCTAAAACAAAGACCCAAATATAACTCATTACAATGGGCAAAGTTTGATATGAACGCAGCAGTAAGAGCAAGATTTTATTATCTAACTCCACGTCTGCATTGACTGAAACTAGAAATGCTCCAGTTTTGAATTGATTCTCCTTTAACTTATGAAAGTGACGTAGCTGTTTGACAATAACTATTTTATAGATAAGTTTACTGAGCTTGCGTGTTGCCTTGACAGGCTAGTTTCATCTGGATAAAGTGATACTTATTCAGACAAGCTCTTATGCTAATTTCGCTAACTTCTTGTCGTTCTGTGTGAGCGAAAGAATACTAACTGTGTAAAGAACGCAACTGTGATCACGGATAACAAAGGTAAAAGCATTACAACGGACATGGCAACTTTCTTTGCGAACTGTATCAACAATTGAAACACTCGAACAATTCAAATACTGCAAGGTAAGTTCACCGAAGCGAACTAGGGAACTGAGTGGTCGGATCATTTGACTTCAGATATTCGTGATTCTTAACCTTTCTTAATTTAGTGATTCACGAGTCCTATTTGCAATGTTCACCATCTACCCATGTTTCATTTTATAGTGAGGAAACTTGTTCAAGCCTCTTTGACCGTTGTTCGTTCTTCGTAATTATCTCTAAATTTCAAAAAAGAAAAAAATTATGATTACTAAATAAATATATTTTTTGGAACAAAATGATTCAGAAATCCGCTTCAACCCAAAACTGATTGAATGTTTGAAAATATAACTTCGAGGTAGTAAGGCCGAAGATACATCAGGTGTAGAAACCTTAGGAAAACGAGGTAAACCACACCATGTGAGTCACAAATCATTTATACAATGAAAGAAACAGTCGAGTTCATTATAGGTTTTAGAGAATTGTAATTTTAGTTGAAGATTTAGTTGTAAACAATTTGTGTGTGTGTGTGTGTATATATATATATATATATATATATATATATATATATAACTACAAGTATATAAATTATAGACAT